>JAOUZG010050968.1:15661075-15701481 GCA_026289955.1 Argiope argentata
TAAAATTACCTTTACCTTTTTTAATAATTAATTAAAATTACCTTTACATTTTTATAAAATTCTCTGAATGCTAAATCCTTTTATATCCTTACAAACATTTTTACATGTTCAGACATAAATCCATTGACAATAGAAAAATAATATTAGAGATGTAAAAGTACGTTTCTGATTATAGTATACTTTTTTAAGTAAAACGAAAAGAATGAATTGAAATCTGACTTAAATTTTACTTTTTGATCAAGACATAATCATTTAGATATTTTTCTCCCATTTAAAGGCTCAAATCTTAGTAAAAAGTGTATCTTATAAAGAAAGTATAATGGTGATCAAAACAACTTCATTAACATATTTGACACCTTTTTAACTCAATAATATCTAAGAATGTTAGTTATTCAAACATTCATCCTTGATAAGAATCCTGATACAAAAGTGGTAGAAAAACCAGTTTGATCAATCATGTGGTACATATTTTTTTTCTAGGATCGATGTATAACAAGAACATTGAGTATTGATTTTTGAAGAGCATAAACATGTCCTTCAAAATTTGTTTTTAATAATTAAATACATCCTAAACGTTTTCGGAATGTTTAATTTGTATCATCTAAAAATATCTACCTCAAATGAAAATTATATGTATGTATAATTAAGATAACGAATGTATTAGTTACACCCATTCATGTTAAATGACAAGTCGGAAGCGAGCATCTAATTGCAACATTTTTTATGGACAAATTATGTGTCAACTGTATATCTCAATTAATTTAAAAGACAAAAATCATGGTCTTATTAAAATATCTCCAGTGTCCTTAGCATTCTTATAAGACTTGAAATTATAACAAATGTTCCAACTGCATATGAGATATCTGGTCTAATTAAAAGGTGAAACAAATGAGTAGGTCAAGGGAGAAATAGTAATTTTTATTTAGGATATTCAAATATATGTCATGGTGATTAACATTTTTAACGATTGTAAAACTCAGTCCATCATAAATACTTACACGCAGGATTATAATACATGAAATTTGAGTGAATAATTTTTGCTCCATTAAACTTTCTTCGATAAACTTGTGAGAGAATAAAAAACAGGATCAGATCAGATCAGGTAGACAGTTAAGGAATGATAGGTATGTTTATTATTTTTTCTGTATCTTCTAAATATAAGTCTTTATTTTTCATAAAGTCTATGTAGAGAAATCTTATCCCTATAATCATTTTCCTTAACACTAACTTTCCCCTACGCCTGTCAAAATCAAGGACAATAAAAAGCATACAACACATCCACTTCCACACCAGTAGTGGAACTCAAGGCCATGGAGTATTTTATACCTTCAAAGAAGGATAGAAGCATCGATTTCTTTATTAGTGTAACGTCAAAAGACAATTCTGCCTCAAGTTACGAAGTCAATGTTATACTTGAAGAGCACCCCCGATTTAAATTACGTAAGAAGGATGTTTCTCGTGGCGTCCTGTCAGAAGGTCATCTAGTTTAAAAGTACCTTGCTTTTTCTACCTGAAGCCACGTGACACTCAAACCTCGTGATCATTTTGTAACCAGACAAGCGGAAGAAAGAGAGTCTGGATTGACCAGAAAGCATTTCAAGTGAAAGGTATTCGTTTTCCGAGGAAGAAGAATCCCTAGAATAACGGAACAGCGACTCTTCACCAAGATCCTGGAAATAATTCGGGTTAATTTGCTGGTTTGTCTTTTTGTGGATTGTCCATATTGTTCCAGTGTTAGATGACTGCATGAAAAGAAACATGACTTTTCCAATATCTGATGTGTTTGAGACGATAAAGTTTGAAGGATGAACTAACTATTGATAACTCATTGGTTACCGTATGATAAATCCTCAGGTCAAATTATTTATCTGTTTGGTTTCTCCGTTTATAGGTGGAGTTGGTTGCTTCATTGATAGGTCTTTCGGACAGACACTCAGCTTCCGAAACAGTAAATAATTGGCAAACAATTCGGTATTTTTGAACTTTATCTGTTGGAAATGAATAACTATAGATTAAGAAAAGAAACAACAACCAGTTTCAATAAATGTTTTTAAGTTATCTCAAGATTTGATAACGCTCAAACGAAATCACCGACAGAAAGATCTCGCTCAAAAGAAATCTTCTGCTATTATAAGATAGTGTTCTTTTAAATGCAACTTTTTAATAATACTTTTTCAATTGCGGATCGTTTTTAAGTGACATTCTCACACAAACTGGAAGTGGCATTTTTTGTATGCATTAATTTCTGCTGATTTCATTGTAAAAAGCGAAAAAAGATTTCTGACGCCACCTAGACTTGACAGCCATCTTGGAAAAATATATTACTAGTAAAACTGAAAAATTATGCATATTGTGTCCTCTTTTCTTAAGGAAAAGAAGTCGAGAATTTGTGTTTAAAACTGATATCTCATTCTACTTAACTAGACTTTACGAAATCCTCATTAATTATTGAAAATGATGTTGCCTAATGAATATCGATCTCCGAAGACAATCATTAGATCTGACACCTCTGATGATGAGGATTTACAAGTCAATAATTTTACTCCCTCAAGACTGAATACCTCTAACATCCTTCACTCTTCATACATGACAGAACTTGGAAATGGAGTTTGTGATTTAGAAAGTTCGGGTGTGTTTGTAGCTGGATACACTGGACCTATCCATAAATGGGAACATCCTGGTTACCAATTTCTGACTGAATCAGCTCAAGGTAATCATTTATAAAATTTTTTATGAAAATTTGGAATTACTTAGAGACTCCATATTGTACAAAGATGCATAAATTGGATCAGTCATAGTTTTGATAGACAAATCAAAAAATTTATTACATTAATATTATATAAGTTTTGGATTAAAAAATAAAATTATTTTTTGCAACAATCGGCATACTTTTTAGGTATAAAAATGTGTAATCTTTATTTAAATTATAATTATTATGATGCATGTAGATGAATTAGTATTAAGTATTATGATAATTTAGTATAATAATTATGGTACCTAAATGTTTTAATATAATAATTATTTTGAATAAGGCTCTTTTTTTTAAATACTAAGTTATTATAGAATCTTTTGAAAGTTATATAGTTCGTTTTTGATTAAATATTTTTACATATGAAGTTTCGACTTGCGCATGGTAATTTTTGTTGAATGACTTTTTTTTTTTTTTTTTTGGAAAGCGAATATCTTTTTAAATATTTTTTTTTGTAATTTTTACTGCATTTTTCAACCTTAATTATGCTAGAATAACACAACTGGTAAATAAAAAAATTTCAAAATATTAGTATAGATGTATGTAAAGAAATAGATCTCGTCTAAAGTAGGATACTAAAAGATAATACCATTTGCTTAGTATTGAGAAGAAAGTAATTTGAGAAATGATAACATAAATCAACTTTGATAAAAGACTGGAATCTTAATTTACTGTGATTTCATATTTTTGAAGTAGTGCTCTTTCAATGATTTTTACTTTGTAAATGCCTCATTTTTTACTAAAGACATAACAAATGTTCCTACATCTTTTCCAGAATTATTATTCAGAAACCATTAAGGGCTATTACCGGGCTCTAAAAAAATTAAATATGCAATAAACAATTTAGAAAAATATATCAATTCGGTAACTACACCAAAAAGTAAAACGATTACTGTCTGTCAATATTTTAAATTGATGTTGGTTATCAAACGTAAAAAATAAATAATTTACTATTTAATACTTCATATCTGATTTTGTCGTAGAGCTTTCAATATTCTATTTGATACCTAAAAACAATTATTTTTAATAAAGCTTATTTTTAATTTTTAAAATGGGAAAACATAAATTATGGGCACTTTTAATTTAATATTTCGTGAATTTTTAATAAAGAGTAAATTTAAATTATATATATATATATAGCAAAAACTTTTTTCAATTTGTAGCAATACTTCATTAAACTCATTATAATATTCCGAAAGAATAAAATATTTTATAAAATTATAATTTGTAGCTGAAATTTTCTTTATATCCTAATTTTATCTTCATCTTCATTCTTTAAGTCACCTGAAAGAGGTGAAAGTTATACTTACACTGAAATATTTTTTAAATAATACTTTCATTTTTTACAGTCTAGTAGAACTTACTATATACTAGTCTTTTTATTACTAGTCTTATATTTTACGCGATGCATTTTCTATCATCTTACTATATATTTCCTTGTTCTTGTAATACATATATTCATTCAAATTCATTGCACTTGAAAGAGTTGTTTATTTCTAACAGCTTCATTTAGATGCACGATAAATATTTTAAAGGTAAAATGCTAAATAATATTTGCATCCACATTTATTTTTGTTGCTGTCTTCTTGCTTAATTAATATCATTTTAAAATGTCATAAAGAGTTTTAAAAATGTTTTAAGAATCAAGCAAGATTGTAAAGTAATTTAAGAATCAAAATCATATTCTTTTATGTAACTTTACATAATTTTAAAAAGTCATAATTCGAGAAGTTGATCCCTATTTATTGAAGATAAAATAAAATTTGAAAAAACTAGTTCATTTAAACATAAAAAATGATAGAATGAAATTATTTTCTGAAAAGTTGATATTTCAAGTTCTTTAAATATAAAATGAATTTATACAAGTTATTGTTGCACATATAACTTGTATTTTTATGTACTTCAGTTTATTCCTTTTTCCCATGCAGCTTTGATTTGGTTTCAAAACGGTATATTTCAAAAACTTGAGAAATAGAAACTTCAGTAGAAAAGAATTAAACAATTTTTTAACTACACTTTGTCATAATGAATTAAAATACATTAAAAAGAAATTAGAATTTTTATGAGATTATCTAGAGAAATTTAAGATTTTTCAAACTATTTTTAGCTTTTCAGGCAGAAGTTTATTAAAATTAAATTATAATGTAAAAAGAACTTCTATATAATGATAATTTTTGGTTTCTACTCAGTGGAAATTTTTTTATTTAATTTCTATTATGTTTTGTCCATTAAAATATAATTTTCAAACACAATCTGCTTCAAAATTCTATTCAGAAACTTTAATTAATTATTTCATAATTATATTATAAACACCCAATTACCTGGAAATTTATGAAAAAGTTAAGATAAGGCATGTAAAAAATCTTCTTGAAAACCATCAAGTATTGCCCCTTGACTGTAGAGTCAGCAAAATGTTAGTAAACAATCGATAATTAAATTTTGTTTTCACAGAAACATAATATTGCAATCATTGACTCTCCGAAAAATAATGGGAAAGATTTAGACTTAGATTTAAGATTATTATGACCCTCTATGTGCATTTAATTTATCACATTTAAGATTCAGGTAATTCGGAAATTGTTTGATGGAATTGAGAAATTGGTAATGAAAAAAATATATTAATCCCATTTTGATCTTTTAAATTTCTTTTCCTAAAATTCAATCTAAAAAGTGATGAAGTGCAAAACGTATGGTCAAGGAAAAGATATCATTGACATAAAAAAAATCTGCTTTAATCCTTTGAAATGCCCTTTTTTCTAGTCATGATATATTAAAATATTTTTACGATTAATATTGGTTTAAGGAAATAAATTTATTTAACTTATTATATATATTTAATCTTATAAATTAATTAATTTCCTAATTAATAACTAAGAAACAAATCAAAAAACACTGTTTTGTTTGATATAAGGAAATGAAACTTCAAAATTAATGCCATTTTTAAAAATTTGTTAGAACCTATGCCAACCAACATAACATCATACAAAGAATGATGAATTTGGTGGTAAGCATATTTCCCATAACTCTAGAAAGAATTAAAAAGTTAATAACCCATCGCTCATACAACTGATAGGGAAGATACGCCTAGAAACTCAAAACTGTCTTTGACTGGTTCATTGTTATCAGTCAAATTAAAAAGTTTAACCTTATTATTATGTATTGATAAATATCAAAGATCTAGATCTACCTATACATTTTGTGATATAATGTAAGCGATGTTATTTTTCTCATTCACAATAAAATTTTCCTTAAAGAGTAAGATGAAGGGACAATTAGGATTCCCGTTGAATAATATTAAGTAGACAAATGTTTCAGATGATTGTCTTTTTAATATTATTTTCACAGAAAAAATCTAGATATAAAAATAATTTCATCTTAGTTCTATTTATTCGTGTTTTATTCATGAATGATCATCTGTTTTCTTTAATTTTGGGATTAAAAGTGACAGAGCTCAGAGTAACTTTAAACACAGCTTTTAAAACGTTTTTACTTCCTTGTTTACAAAATCTGAAAAATTCAGTCTCGAGATTTTAATTAATTCTTTTCAATTGCTTATAATTAAGAAAACGTTTTCAATTATGATTTTGCATATATTTGTCTGTTTAATATATAAGTGAATGCAAATAGGTCAACTGATGAAATTATTCTCGTGATCTTTGTAAAAAATTATCAATTAGAATCAAATCTTAGACCATCTCCGTCAACAAGATGATTCTCTTTTAACCTATCTATCAGTTTGAATGTGGAAATAATTACAGAAAAACACAATGCACAATTTTTTATAAATTTGGCATGTATTTTTGGCAAGTCAGAAGTATAGATAATTTCCCGAATTTTATACTAAAACATTAAAAGATTAACTTTTTGCCCATGTGTATTTAATGACAGTTAAAAACGCAGATAAAATTTGAAATCTTCTATTCACAGTACTCTCCAAAAGATCAAGGACAATCTGCTTTTTTCAATCCCTACTGTTAGTTCACCTTCTCCCTATATATATTTATATATCTTGTTTAAATTTTCAATCGGTAATAAAATACTTTTTATTCAACCACTCAAGTTTAAACACATTTTTTTATAACTTGTATTAGATTACACTTGATGTTAATACAATTTTTTCAAATACTAATTCATTAATTTAATTTAATTTAATGTTTAATGCTTTAAATATAATTTTAGCAATTAGTAATGAAAATTGAAATCAACAGGCAGTAGCTCAATCGGTAAAATGTGCGATTTTCATGTAAAGATAAAGAATTCGAGTTCAATACTTGAGAAAATCAAAGACCTTTTGATTAATTTTTGCTTTAAGTATAAGTTTTAACTAAATGATTTTCGAGAGTGAATTCGAAGTTGTGGCTTAGTTCTTAGGAGAAAGGTTTTTTCTCAGAGAATAAAAATTAGAGAAATTTTAAGCCTTAGGTTTAGTTCCGATTTCTCTCCTTAAAATCTTTGTCATCAATTGTTGGTCACTTCTCCTACCTAACCTTAAGATTGAGCAACGCGTCGAAATTCGAGAAGGAGAATGGAAAATTGCGAAGAAATTCGCTTTCTATTTTGTCACTGAATATTGTGATTCTGTCATATGTATATACATATTTATATTAATTGTAATTATTTAATAAAAAGTAACTAAAGTAAATTTTTATCATTAACCTAAGTAGAAATAGACTTTAAAAAAATTATACTTGTTTCAACCTAACATGCAGATAATTTAATACTAACACTAGAAATTTGACTGAAATGTTTATTGCACTAATGAAAACATTTTACAATTTTATAAGTAAGGCGTAGCTTACAAATTTTAAACTGCATTTCATTGACAGATAGAATGAAATGATAAACTTACTTCACAAAAAGCTGAATAAATGGTATCTAATGAAATGCTTCCCTTTTAAAGAAATGGGTTATGGTCATATCTTTATAGTGCTTAGAATTATGTTCTTTAAAGAAGAATTGTGACTGGATTATTTGTTGAAAGTAGAAATAGAAAACCATATTCTGGCTAAACAGCTAACCATCTGTCTAAATAGTCCGAAAAGAACTCGGTATTACTGGGATCTTGGGATCTATATGCGCTGTCCAGTCTTTCTAAACTCAACTCTGCTGCTTTCGACATTCATTGGCAAAGATTTCACGATGAGAGCGAGTCTTATTACATAATTATTCATTAGCATAAAGTCATCGCAAACGTAACCAGCAAACGATCTTATAATGGAACAATGATCTTAATCCAGTATATAGGTCTTGTCAGAGTCCCATAATGATTAATGTAACTAGATTTTCCAGCCAAAAGCGTGATTCCACTTCCTCTATAATTATTGCTTTCTGTAATATGAAACCTTTTGCACCTGGCCCTAAAGCCTAACTAGGGCAGGAGCACACGGGGCAGTTGCCCGGGCCCCCATTTCAGAGGGGGGAGATCCAAATCGAATAGAATGTTTATATAACGTTTCCTTCCTTAATGAACTTTTTTCAAACAAAATATCATTATAGTGTAACATTCGACAGTTTTAAGTTAGCTTCTTCGTTAATCTATCGTAATTAAATTCATTAATTTTTCTTGTAAGCCTGAATTTTTACAATTACGATGAAAAAATTTAGCCAATCAAAGTCTGTATTTCAAAATTCTGCATATTTAAAACTAAGCATAATCATTCCAGGCTAATATAAATTTAATTCTTCTGAGTTTTTCTTGCATAGTAATAATACAGCCTAACATAATAATGCGTAATAACTTTAAAGGTAAACATTATTTAGTGTTATGATATGAAAAAATGATGGAAAGTACATATGCGCATTTACACAAATGATACTTTTCAGCCTCGATTTTTAATATAATGTTTTGTATTCAAAAAGAATATTTTATTTCAATGTATCTATGAAGTAAGATGTAGAAATGTTTTAGTTGTTTTGAAAAAATAATTTTAAATGTATTTTATTAAAGGCTATAATGTTAGCATGTTTCTTTTTTTAAAAAAAATGTAAAGAATTTTTTTTATCCCATTGTTGACTGATTTATGCATATTCAATTCAGTTAATGGATTAAAAATAAAAAATAAATTAAAATAACATTGCTTTTCACAGCCAAAAAATTACAAAAGTATAAAACATTCCTCTCCCACCTTTTCTTTTAAGTTTTTCATGTAATAATTAACTAAATGTAAATATGTATCCACCTTGAATGTAAAATTTATTTTTAATGAATGTACATTAAAATTATCTCTTTACTGGAATTTGAATAATGAATCGGTCTGGATATTTTTCATTCTGTTAGAAAAAATATCCGGCCTTTAATGTCGCAACATTTATCATAGTAAAATGAAACTGATAAAGTAATTGCCTTTATTAAATAATGAAGTTTGTTTGTTTGTATGCAATAAATAATTAAATAAATAATTAATACATATGAAAATAACTTTTGAGAAATTTGCCTATTTTTCATTTAAAAAGGTACTAATATTTAGTTTATGAAATATTAGTACATTTTTAAGCATCTGTCTAAGTTTCTCTTATAGACAGATGCTTAAAATAGTTGTAGGAAGCATTCTAATATAAATTTTGCCTTAACATTTTCTCTGGTTGCATTTTAAATACAATGGTTAAATGTAGTACTTTGAATTAAGACTAAGAATGTTTTTAATTTTAAGATTAAACAGCATTTTGAATTAATAAACGAAAAATACCATAGACAAGTTCTATGCGCATCTGTACATAGGTTCTTCTTTACTGGAGTGGTGAAACAGAGGGAGGCCACCAAAGAAGATTTTGTCTTGGGCCCTAGTCAGCCTAAATTGGCCCTGCCTGGCCCCCTATTCCCTGTCACTCAAAGTTCAATAAGAATAAATTTTCAAAGTAAACCTGGATTAAACTGTAATTAGTATTGGTCTCCAACATTTTCTGCTCTAAATTTTGTGTTCTCTGATCCTATATTTTAGAACCTACCCCGGCAACTGGATGTGGCACAAAATCTTTGTAATATTTCAAAAGATAATAGCCTTCTTGATGCAGAAAATTATCAAAAATGAAATGAGGTATAGAATTGTTTCCCTTTGTTTAAATAAAAAAAAACTGATAATGATTATCAAATAGGGAAGTTGGGTGTGGATGACCCGATGCAGGTGTCTTTGTTATTGAATTTTCTTGATTGAACTAGTTCCAAAATCTATAGCTAGTCTATAAAAGACTTTGAGACGTCTAAAGGTAATAACCTGTGATATCTCCATTTTCATCCGTTTTATTGAGAACATATTGATGTATTAATTAAAGATTTCTGAAGACTTGGTTATTACCAATTTTGAGACCAAAACTGGCAGGAATGGAACATTATTCAAAAGCGTTCGCAATTTTAACAAAACCCTCAATCAGATCTAATTGACTTATAAAATTCAGATTAACTTATGACGCTATTTTATTTTAAAAAATAATGAGTCCCCTTTTTATTACATCTAATTTAACGGAAATTTTTTTATATATATGAACCATATTACTTCTTTTTTAGCCCTTTTTATGAGAGTTGAAAAACTGACATTGTACTTTTGAATTTAATAAATCAACAGCTCGAGAAAGGAAATATTTTCTTTAAAAAACGATAGTTGAAACGAAAGTTGTTCCTTAACATTTGAATGGTAACACAAAACTAAATAGAATATCTGGATTCATTTTTCGAATAATTATCTATTACGGGAAGAATATTGGATTGTTTATTTTTTCGACGAAAGTATACTAGAAATTCTAGGATAGAATACTCTTGTTTTATTCTTTATAACTTAATAGTTAAACACATTGATTGTAACTATTAACATTCAGTTCTTATTAAGCGATTAAAACACTACTTTCATTTGTTATCATTGCAATTTAATGATTTTTTTCACTATCCAGGTATCTGTAAACGTAAACTTTCCACTATACATCTTTCAATGCTTTTTTTCTCTTCTACACTTTATTCGAGTATTTCTTGGTAGTTTCAAATCAAGCAACAGTCTTTTAGATTTGATTATTCTTTTCTTTTTCATCCTTTCTTTTCCGTTTAATATTAGAACAAAAAAAAGATGTAAACCGAAAATTCAGCTGAATTGAAGCAATTTGCTGAAAAAAAAAGAAATAAGTATTTAGTATTAAATTTTCCCTAAAATTATGTAGTTACGTATATAAGAGTTGTACCAAAATATATCCTAAATGCTATTTGCAACCTTTGAAACATTTGTTCCTTTTTTACTTAGAGATATAATTGTCAAGTGGATTGAAGTAGGCACGTTCCTATTCCGTGCCATTTAATATAATAAACTAACTATTTATTCAACATGTATAAATAGACATGTAGAAAGTCCGAAAGTAACATTGAATAGTCCATTAAAAAAGCATTCTTCTTCCGCCAACTAAATTTAAATTAATAAATCAAAAATAATCCTTTGTTTTCTCACAGCTAATTAAGTTTTTTTTCCGCTCATAAAATCTATTTAAGTTTCAAGGAAATGACACCAAAGAAACACACAAATGTAAAATTTCAAACAATGCCATTTTGTAGATTTTTAATGTTATTACTAGTCTTCCTCTCGAACCATCTGTAGTCTATTTCCTGTTCCTGTTTACTGAAAGCAAGATGTTTTATTTCAACCTATCAATATAATTGATCAAAAAAGAAAAAGTATTTAGCAAAACTCCTTGCACGTGACTAGAGAGTAAATATTCTCCCAAATGAAAAGGAGCAGATGAATCTGACTGATGTTAAAAGGAGAGGTTGATATGCATCGCATTGAATCTCTAGACGTTATAGCAAGACAAAAAGTATCGGCATAATTGTGTAAATTTTGCATAAGTATCTATGATTTTAAAGTACGAAACATAAAAAACTAGTAAATAAATGAAACTTTATAAGGACATCATAAAAATTGTGCAATAAATAGCCATACAAATAACTTTAATTTATTCTTTAAAAGTTTATAACTGTTAAATTGTTGATGCAAATTTATTTTCAATCTGAATAAATTGAGACTCTAAATCAATATAGAAATCAGTAATCTAAATTTTCAATCTGAATAAATTGAGACTATAAATCAATATAGAAATCAGTAATCTAAATTTGTGACAATATATTTTCAGTCCAAAAAGTCACTGAACTTTTTAATAAGCAATAGCTAATTTGTTTAGCCCTTTCTAAATTTCTAATATCACTTGCAAAAAAGTTATTTAACGTCAAAAAAATTGAGTTCTCTTCAAACACCGAATATAATAAAAATTATACCAAAGAATTTGTAAAACATTAGCATTAACATTAAGAAATAATAATTGTATTTCAATATCTTCTCAGACCATAAAACATAGATCATGCCAACTAGATACATAGAAAATGTCTGAAAAAAGAAGCCCATATATAGTTACACAAAGAAATTGAAAGTCGAATATAAACATTGCAAAAAGAACACATATTTTTTTAATAATTGAAATGGTTTTTTTAATCGTTGTTAGAATCATCCCTAATCTATTAAAAGACACAGCTTCTGTATCAAAATTACAGAGAAATGGTCTATCATGTTAATTCAAAAGTGTTGTAGTTATTTTACTTGTTTTGAGTGAATAAAAATTTGTTTTAATTTTCACTATGTAACTATGACGTTAAAAATGGCGCCTGTCCATAAAATACCTAGAATAAAATTTGAGTATAGACGCAATTTAAGCCATTTTCCGAAAATAAATCCTACAGTCAAACGCTTATAAACAACGAAAAAATAAAATAATGCACAGAAAAACATGCATCGCATATAGTCAGACTTGAAAAAACAGTAAATATGAAAATCGATTTGTAAGATAAAAATAAATATTTCCTAAAGCTGGAAACATTCTATGACAAACTTCTATAAAAGCTTGCTGAACGTTTTAAAAGCAACCAAGTTTATTTAAGTAATTATGATGAACTACGAATGTTCTGAGAATGTAGATTGTTAAATCCATAACTTTGAGATGAACAGAATTAAATAATACTAAATACTAACTAATACTAAATTAGTATAATATTCTAAAGCTTTTAATTTAATTAGTAGATACTCGTGAATCTGATTTATTTACTATGTTTTCACAGATGGTTTGTATCTATTGCAATAACGAAAATGTTTTTTTTTGCCCTAAAAAAAGTACTATGGAATAAGCGTCTGTAAAGTGCAATAAATACAGTTTATCAGATTTTATTAACTTGAAATACAAATAAAATTGTGTCTGGAGAGATAAAAAAATTATTTCCTCTGAGGCAGTTATTTATTAAATTTTGCTTAAAATAAGGAAAATAAAAAAAATCCTTTTCTAAGAGAAATTTATGATAAAGCTGTTAAACATCTATTCCAAAGAATGGATTTTATTTTCCTTAATATAAATATGAAAACAAATATGTAAATAGTAAATACTCTATTAGTGTAATTACTGCATTCCTGAAAGTTTCTTACTATATTTTAAAAAGTAATTTATCATAAAATTCAAAGAGAACTTGCATAAGATCTTTAGAGTGAAAATAAAACCTATTATTTGAAGGAGAGAGAAGATTCGTGATATTATCCACTTTTTATAAACATTATAGCTGCATTTACTTCCAGTGGGAATTTTAAATTAATCAAATAGTTTTTAAAAACTATTTAATAAATTACTTAAATCCTTCTCATGCTTCTCTTTCAATTTCTGCTGCACGTTTTATTCATTCAATCGAGTCATTTTTCATTCACTCTTAAAAGCAAGATAAGATTGTTTGAACACTACAACTCCAAAAGCAATGCTTGAAATTTTCTACATTCTAAACAGGTCATCAAAATTCTCTACCCTCTCCCGTTATATAAGAGTCACTTCAAAAGACCTGTTTTGCTTTGATGTAAAAACTTGCCGCATGACGAAAGAACAACCCACATCTAAAAAAAAAGGTTTGGCTAGAACAACATTTGATCTCATCAAAAAACGGTGATGTAAATGCTTCAGCAAAACATTTGGCGTTGCAGATTCTACGTTTATACAGTCGATTATTTCGAAGTATCTGATTCTGCATGCAGTCCAAGTGCAGGTGTTTTATCTTTTCTTTCTTTTTTTCCTTTTTCTTTTTTAATATTAAAAAAAATACTTTCGCTTATCATAAAATAATAAAACATGGACTCACGTCTCGTAGCAAATCAATTTTTATTTCTATTCTATTTTTATGGTAACTGAATGTATTTATCAATAAGAGACTAAACAAAATCATATGAAAAGAATTTTATTTTTTTGCTTTTATACGCTGCTGCAGATGTTAATCGGTTTGAATGTAAATTTTTTAGATACTAATCCATATTCATTTTTCTCTTGGGTGGAACAGTTGCGTCAAAAAAAAACTTAATATTTGAAGGGTCTTACATTAAGGCCTTCATCCATTTATAACTAAAGAATAAATTTGCTATAGCGAAACATTTCTTTATTTAACTTGATTTATCTTTATATTATATTATAAATAGCATCAGATGTTTTTGATAGAGTTTTCATAATTAATTGTTCAATGATAATTTCATCTTATTAACTGATCTGTATATAAATTTGAGACATAATTTGCATCTTTATTTGACTTATTCATAAATTTAAGGTGTGTGATTATAGATTGAAGATAAGTTCTGAATGAATAAAAAACTTTATCTTACAGGTTTTAAAAAGAAAAACAGTAACTAAAAATTTCAAATCAATTAATTTGATTTTCTACACCAAATTTTACTTTTACTACACCAAATTGTTACTTTTCTTGTATCCAAAACACAGAAAAAAATAAGGCATATTATAAGCTATTAAAATGATTCTAGTATTGGATGTAAAATGTATGCCTTTCAAATCTTTGCAAATAACTGAAAACAGATGTATTGATTGTATAAAAGGTTGATGTCAATGATTTTTTTCTCTTTTAAAATAAGTTTGAAATGTATTTTTATAGTATTTTAAAAGCAGTTTATTTTATAAAACAATCTTTAAAATCTAAAGATTTACTTGTTTCTTTTTAAAAATTCAAGAAGAAAAAAAGTTATTTTGTAGAAGTGATGGAATAAACGGATTTGTTATCTAAACAATCTTCATTTTAGGAATCTTTTGAGGTGATTATAAATCTTCACTATTGACTAGTATTCTCTTTTTAAAAAAATAGCAGCTATATTGAAGCAATTGACTCCCCCCCCCCAATAGCATAGCCTAAAAATTAGCATTTTAATCTTATAATGACAGAATAAAAGAAGTAAAGATAAGAATATTTTTAAGATACTATCTTAAAAATGTAATGTTGAAAACAAATAATAATTAAATTAAATTAATTATTTTGAATTACTTAAATCATATTCGTTCTTGATAAAATGTTGACAAAAGAGCCCTTAACAAAAATAATGATTTATTGATATAGCATCATGATTTGTAATTATTTTTTATTATTTTTTGTTTTCTTAATCCAAGAATCAATTTGTTCGATGTTTATATCTTTCTGAAGAGTTATGAAAAGCAAACTGTTCTTCTACTTTTTTCGCATTCTAGCGTGAAGTTGAATGGACTTCAGATTAACTTTAATACATTGTTCAATCAGTTACTGTTATCAAAACAATAAGCCCTATTTTTACCTGTAAATTGCCTTCAGGAGAATCACTGTACCCAACTTCAATATCCTTTCTGTAAAATAAAATATGTTCACTTTATATTTATAATATAGTAAAAGCAATGATCATAATCATCAATGCATTCTCAGTTGAACTTTTCCTATAAACGAAAACAATAAAAAAAACCATTTCTGTTTTATGTCATAGATTTTTCACTGCTAAATGATCTGCTGTATTCTTTTCCCATTTAGTATTCAACTTTCTTCAATTAAATTTGAAAACATATTTCTTGATATAATTCTATGGCTAACTGTAATATTGATATAATTCTATGGTTGTATTGATATAATTCTATGGCTGTATTGATATGATTATTTGGCTAAGTGTCTATATTCTATAGCTTCCAAGACAGACTAAACTTCAAATACTGCCTAAAAGAACTTAACGAATTTTTAGACAGAAATATGTGTTTTATCATAAAATAATTTTAATCTTTTCGCAGAAATTGAAATGCATTTCATGTCTACTTTATTATAGAAATACAGTCTCAGATTTCAATACGAATGATTATAAATTCGAGCCTTGATTCTGTCACAAAAAATAAACTCGTAAGTAAAAAAAATTTAATCTGAGATTGATCGTCCTCACGTACAACTGGAATAAAAAAAACGGTTAATGGCGAACCCTTATAAAGTGCCGATTTCTCACATGAACGTGACTCAATAATAAAAGACTTGTTTTCTGATACTTACTTGTTCAATTCTACAAAACTAAAACCTCTATCGCTCAATCAAATCAAAAAATTTTCCTTTCGTCTTTTCTTTATTTCTTCATCTTGTACCACATAACTTAGATGAATATGTTTCAAATGGAAATGGAAATCAAAGAAAAAATAACAAGTCATTCATTTAGTCAAGGACACGAAATTTCACTTTCGAATATTCATCAAACGATCTGCAAGTTCTTAACCTTGTTTGTTCTCTTTCACAATAAATAAACCTTTCTAAATAATTAACTTTATGTCCCTGATCCGTAAAATGAAGGAAAATTTTCCAATGTCTGTTTTTTCAATGCAACTAATGAGTAAATGAAATGCATAGAATTTGGAAAAACAGTCTCTATCTCACATTTTCATGACCTCCATCGATAGTTTATTATGTAACAAGAATCCTCTGATTTCCTCTCACCAATTCTCAAGCATCACATTATGATTACGTTTGGATCGCTATGTGATCCCAGCTCATTTCACATTATCGCCGTAAAGTGTAAGAAAATTTCTCAATGTCTGTTTTTTAATGCAACTAATAAGTAAATGGAATGCATAAAATTTGAGATAACAATCTCTATCTCACGGTTTCATGACCTTCATCAATAATTTATTAGGTAACTAGAATCCCCTGATCTCGCCTCTCACTAATCCCCAAGAATCACATTTCTATTATTTTCGGATCACTGTATGATTGATCCCAACTCACTTCGCTCTCTCGCAGTACAATTATGCATTTCTGATGGTAACAATAAATTATACATGCATTACTTACTAAAAATAAGTTTTAATTACTTCAAATTTCATAAACTGAAATTAAATGAATAATAATTTAACGAATTAATATTGTATCAATTATTAAAAACTGAATCATGAGTTTCTAAAAATAAAACTTCCTGAGAACATAGAGATATATATGTTAATGTTAGAATGTTAGAAAGCAAAAACGTGTTTAAAAATCAAAATTAAATTTATTTTCTTTTTCTGATTTTATAAAATGTATATCATCAAAATTAGCCGACATAATGTTAATTACTTTATGACAGAATGTTAACAATATTGATGGACACATTTTTTCACTTATTATTTTTTCGCATTATTTTAAATTACACTTCAGTAATAATGATGAAGCATTTGAATTGTTAACTATACTGGCCTCCTCATTTATCTGCATTTGTGCAGAATAAATCATCTTACATTTCATTTTGTACATATATTAATAGTATTTTTTCCCGTGTTATTTAAACTTCATTTTAGTGTGTTTGTCTAGAAATATTTGCATATATTCTTTGTATTAGTGTATTGAATGTTCAATTTTATTTTATCATACTTCTTCAACTGTATTATAACATATACTATGTGTTTCTGCTAGTTTGTGAGCAGTTTTGTGTATATAATTTGTGTATTTGCTTTCCCCATCTTTTTTATCTTTGCATTCGTGCCTGTCTTTATATTTGAAATTCATCCTACTGTTTATTGTGAGATGACTTACATCTGTAAGCCTTGTGGTATACTTGTTGGCACACAAGGAGTTATACTTCGAGAACCAATCAAAAAAAATTAACGAAATTGAAGATACTTTTGTAATTTGGAAACTTGATTCGGAAAACTAAAACGTATACAACTAGTTCAATTTTATTCATTCTGACAAGATCTTCTTATGATTTATCAACACTTTCATTTCATTTCACATTCATTTTCAATTTTTCGCATTCCACAATTTTAATTTATTATCAAATGCCAATAATTCATTTTCTTCAAATTATCCAATTTCAGGGGGGGGGTGATAGTCGAGTGAAGCATACATACAAACCCAACGTGCGTTCTGTTGCCAAATAATGATTAACCGATTTGGCCTGATTTTGTGTCTACGTTTTTTTATAAACAGAAATTATTTCCATAGATTCTGCGATATTACTTTTTAATTACTAATCAATCAAATGTTTCATCAAAAATATTTGTTTATCATCCAAAATATTTGTATGCTTAATTACTGAAATTTTTAAATTTTATAGAAAAGAGTTAAAATATTAAGTTAATAAATCAATGAAAGCAAAATCTTTAAATAATGTCATTTTTTAAAGCGAGATTCTTTATATTTAAATACAATAAGATGTCGAGAACGACACTTGAGCCATCATTTCCCTACATTCTTTTCATATTTTTGCACGCCAATGAGCTATCGTTTGATTTTTGATGTATTAGCTGTGCACAT
The DNA here is from genome assembly GCA_026289955.1 of Argiope argentata. Classification (NCBI taxonomy): domain Eukaryota; kingdom Metazoa; phylum Arthropoda; class Arachnida; order Araneae; family Araneidae; genus Argiope; species Argiope argentata. Next base: position 15,679,375 of record JAOUZG010050968.1, read on the forward strand.
GCCGAAGCATGGAGGATATTTCTAGGAATCATGTTCAGAATCCTAGTCAGGGCATAGCGGTGACAGAAGCTAAAATCTTGTAATTTTATACAATGTTAATGTGGCAAGTATATTGTAAAGTTACAGAAAACGTGATTCAATATATATATATAGCTCAGGATTTTTTTGGGTCTTTTTATTTAGATTTATTAGAATTTTAATTCCATAGTTAATTAAATAATATATTTAGAGTTACCTTAAAATCAGTTGCATTTTAAATATACAGGATGATTGTAATCGTTATTAAATTTACAGGATGTAAAATGAATCCTTGGTTAAAGTGGTCATTAGTGTGCCCCCGAGTTTGCCGCCAATATGGGAACCCAACACAACGCTTTTGTAGTAACCCTAATGATGTTCTGTTTACTTATTCTTATAATGGTTGAGTTGCACATGAGCTTCAACTCCTTTTAATAAATTTCCTGTTAAATCCATTCTTTTTGCATTTTTGTCTTTCTCAATTATTTATTATTTACTGTTCATGTTATCCACACAATCCTTATGTTCAATATGCTAGCGAAGCTACTGGTTTCCCGCTCCCGTGGCTAGCGAAGTCGTAGGATGTTTTTTTTAAGTGGAAAAATTCTGTCCGGTACCTTTAACAGATGCCTTATCGGTAAAAAAAAGTCATAATTATATTGCGAAAAGTGTTAACAGTAACTATCCCATATAAGTGTTTGTTTATCTTCTCCGCCATTTTTATTGGCGACTTGGCATTTTTGACCCCGGCAAGGGGCACACTAAACGTAACTTTTACCGAATCCTCTTAAGCCTCTTAAATTCAAAACGGCATGTCATATATCTAAGGAAGTAGCATATACATATAATAAAGTGACTAAATTGAGTTTATTGAGACAGTTTACAGCACCTCTAGCGGCGAAATAAGGAAGTTGCAAGAAATAACTAAAAAACGAAGGAGACTGGCCAAAAAGTCCAGTTAGGAAAATGTACATTGTATCAAAATAAAAATCCAACGAAGGAGTTTCTTTGGATATGTGAAAATTGAATGAAACATTGGCGATTAAAATTATAAACTTTCCGTGACTTGAAAAAGGATTCTTCCAAAAAATTAAAAATGTATCCTTTGGTGTTATCAAACAATTTTTCAGAGCTAATCAAACAGCTAAGTGAAATGTAAGCAACGAAGAAAGTTAACAAAAAAATAATTCGAAAAATAAACCGGGGGAAGGGGGAAGAACTAAGGTAATTGAGGTTATCTTTTAGGACGAACTCTTTTTGAAGTACCCTCTTCGGATAGTCCATACATTTAAGCACGAATACATCCGCTAATTTTAAAGATAACTCCATGAAACTTTTTTCCTGTGTTTTTATTATTGTAAGTTATTTATCATAAGTTATGTATGTATTATGGTATGTATGGTTATGGTATTATGGTATGTATGGTTAAGTTATGTATGTTTATTATGGTATGTATGGTTAAGTTATGTATGTTTATTATGGTATGTATGGTTAAGTTATGTATAGTTATTATGGTAAGTTTTTATTATGGTATGGCTTTTTTCCTGTGTGTTTATTATGATTATCATAGTGTAAACTTTTTTAATTGGAAAAATCTCCTTTACTTTTTTAGTTGGTTTTTTTTCTTGTTTTGTCCTTAAGGGCTCTATAACCTTTCTCCATATATTCAGCGTAGTCACTTTAGTATATTCCTTAAATATTCAAGACTCTGTTTTAATTTAAATGGCTTAAAAAGACTTTGAATAAATGTATAATCATTTAAGAAAGTTTTAAGTTTTTTTTAACTAACTTTATACCAAATATCATTTCTTTTTGAAAATATTATTTCTTTAGTTGAGAAATAATTTTATCGTTTTTATTCTGAAATGATTACAAAAGTAAGAGGGAATTTGTGTTCTAATGCTGTCTTCATTTCGTTTCCAGTGACAACATCAACTGTTGAAAGATTATTCAAAATCATCATTGTTGGAGATGCTACTGTCGGTAAGACGTCGTTTGTCCAAAGGTACGTCAACGACATTTTCCGTAAAGATTATAAAGGCACTGTTGGAGGTAAATCTATATATTTTTTCAATGCAATTCTGTGGCTATTTCAGCTTAAGTGTCAATGATTTTGAAATATTTGTGAAAAATAATAAAACCTTAATCTATATATTTCTTAAATATAGAACTTTAAAACTAATTTAAATTATATTTCTAAAAACAAATTTAAAACAAACACTCACTATATACTTTTCTTGAAAAGAAATTTACGACAAAATACAAAGTATATATATATATATTTATAATATATTTCATAGCTTATTAAGATGGCTTTTGCTTGAATCACATACGATTCACACCTACTTTCAAATTAGATTATATCTTCTCTACTATAGTTATGAGGTAGCAAAAAAGAGATAATTGAATTAGATAGTTGTTCCGAATCGCGGAGTTGAGTTGGGACTTATTAGTATTGGTTTCCGCATGAATCATATAGGATTCAAGCCAACTTTGAAATTAGAATACCTCTTCTCTACTAGTTATAAGGTAGCAAAAAAGAGATAATTGAATTAGATAGTTGGTACGAATTTTGGACATAGCATCGAACGTGTTAATGGCATTTGAAAAAAAATGTGTCATATATTTAGTTGTTATTATTAATAATCACTTTCAGATGAAATCCTATTAACTGTATTAAAAATACAAATTGTTATGTTTTTAGCATAGCGGGTTCGGATTGAATGGACTTTACTTGAGGACAGCACAAACAAATTTATTTACAGCTATTTACAAGTATTTACAGGATGACTCGATAAAATAAAACTTCAGATAAAAATTATCCATCAGTCAACAGTCACTTACAGCATAAATACAAGCTTTACGCACAATAAACTGCAAACTGCAAAACATCTATCGTATAGCACAGTAAACGTAAATCACAGCGAGCTGAATAATACGACGTTAACAGCAAACGTAAACATAGCTCACTAATAAGCAAGAAAAGTAATCCGCTAGTCCAGTGAGACGCTTCTCTTCCGAGAAGGAACTCTCAACTAACTAACTAACTACCGGAGCAACGGCAATCCGACCCTTATATAGCCGAGCCAGCGCGCGCCCAAAAGCACGGGAAGCAACGCGGCGCTTTACGTAATATACAGCGGCTAGCAGACTATTCTTTTCGTCAAACCAACCCGGCTGGCGCGAAACCCTCGCCAAACGTCGCCAACTTCGGCGTACTTCCGCGGCGCTCGCTCGCTTGTTACAATATCGTTTTTAAGGCATATCGGGCATTAGTGTAAAAGATAAACGTGGCAATGTAGCAAAATTGTAGCAAGTTACAGTTTTTAGTTTTTTCTTCGTAATTACTTGATCGAATTATGAATTTAAGAAACACGTTCGTATTTATAATATAATATATTGACAATATGATAATCAATAATAGCAACATGAATTTCATAACAATATATTTCGAGGTTTATTAGCATGCTGGCGTCCGCATGAATCACATATGATTTACACATATTTTCAAATTAGGTTACCTCTTCTCTAATACGGTTACGATATAACAAAAACAGATAATTGAATTAGATAGTTGATCGAATCTCGGGTTTGAGTTGTGACATTGAGCGTGTTAATACCATTTAAAAGAGAAGAATTTTATACTTATTTATTATTATTAATTATTCTCAAATGAAATGGTATTAAATATACTGAAAAAACACTTCCTTTTTAATGCAGTGTGTTACTTATGTAACACTTTAAGCTGGTTATGTGGCAAAATTTTCACAAGTTACAGTTTAATATTTTCAGTGATTGTTTTACCGAAATATGAATATATAAACCCCATTTGCATTATTAATCAATATAAATAAGTTCTCAAAAAATTATCCAAAAGATGGAAAAAATGGTTTCAGCAAAAGGTTTTTTATTATTATTATTATAAACAAAAGAATTTTATCTATGATAAAAAAAACATTGGGTTTAACGACTGACTGCGCTAATGTATACTGGAACAAAGCCGATGACTATATAGAGTCCGCCGTTCTGACAGACAAGCTCTTTTTTCCCCTCGGATCTGAGCTCATTTATAAAAAAAACTATTCCAGATTTTTTTTTCCGACTGTTAAAGGAATACAAAATGAAGAACCGAGATTTGGTGTCCCTCCAAATCAGAATTGTAAATGAAAATCTCTCTTAGAGAGAGGAGTAGATCTTCTATGGAAAAAGTGTATCCATCAAATAGCAATTTTTGAAAACGTTTACGTTCCGCTTGAAATCAAGTACAAAATAAATCTAGAGCTGACAAAAACTAAAATCTGATGCATAATTTTCAGTTGCAAAATATTCCTTGGGATCAATACTAAAATATAGTAGAATTACAATTTTCCGCATTTAATAGGACCAAAATCTATCCAATTTATTAGCAATAAAAATATAGAAAAGGGGAATTTGCTTATAAATTAATTTCTACAAAAGCACTGTTATTAACATTTTGTATATTGTATTAAAATATTATTCCTTAAACGTATAATTAAAAATTAATTATTTCATTGTATGTAGTTGTTTTGCTTGGAATCACTTTTGGAGTACGTATTTTTCACTCATAACTATCCGGATAACAGAAGTTTGAACTATTATATGATTTTTTTTTATTAAAATAATTTCTAAATCCGATGTTTTGCCCTGAGTGTAGAAGAAAAATGTCTATTCGGATTATCACAGTTTAGTTTAGTTATATTAACGTCCAGTTGTAAAGCAACAAAAGGCCCATTTTGGGACGGACCTCGTAATTTTGAGACACGGTCAAATGGCAAGAACCACACCTGACCTGGCACCTCCTTATCACACCACACCAGTGGGAGGACGTTTGACCCTAACGGATTTAACATGCAATAGATCCCCTTACAAGATGTTCCTTCGGTGGAATCGGATCTCGAAATTGAGAACCTACGACTGGTGTGCCTAAACCTCACTAGCAGGCCAACGCTGCCTAGCATCATCCCAGATAAAAAACTTGAAACTTATTTCCCAATCTTAAGAAACTAACAATAAAAACACAATCATTATGAAATTCAATTAAAAGTACATTTTTCTTGAACCGGAGCTAAAGAAAAATACATTTTATTTAAAGAATGCTAATGCTGCTATTTCTAAAATGCAAATGAACATAATCAAAATGAAGAAAACCAATTTGGTTTCCAATCTTAGTATATTCTATATAAGAATAGTAAAAACAGTAATACTACTTTGATTATTTCTATTAAAACAATTTTAAGCACTGAATAAAAACAATGTTAGATTGCTAAAAGTAATCCTCTTCTAGAAAAAAAAATTACCTACTTGTCTGTTGGGGTTTTTTTAACAAATGTTTATTAATATAGTCTAATTTACCATAAATATTCCCTAGTAAGTTTCTACGAACTGTAGTCTGAAAGAGATAAAAGCGAAATTTTGAGGGAAATCACCAAAATCTGGTAAATTTGCCAAGAAACGTAGAGGGGCCAGAAGGCTGTCGAAAACTAATCATTTCTATTTATTCATTTGGTGTTACTTCAGATGAATAAAAATAATAACCCACTGGCAAACAGTGGTTGAAAAAGGTTAAAAAAATTAAGGTTCCAAGCATTTAAATATATTTCATGTTTTGATTCATGATATTTTTTATATTATTAAACCATCTCATAGTTTCCTGTTAAAATTGTTTTTTTTTAAATTTACCTTGAAAACATAATTTTAAAAAAATTTCTCTTTAACACTTCCATCGCATTCATGTTTTGGGTTACAGTACACATTATGTTAATGTTCAGTCAATAATAAATGCCAAATAATAACCCCGAAATAGGCATCATTTCTTTGTTGACAATTATTTTATAATTTAAAAAAATACAAAATGTAAACTGTAAATATAAAAAAAATATTGTGAATAGATTTCCTCCTTATCACTCATCCCTTTCTCCAACAAAACCAATCAAGTCAGAGCCTTCGTTAGATCACTGGATCAGCTCATAGGGACAAAACATTTACAATCCTTTTTGAACGACTTAGAGGAAGACCTTTTTTGACCTTTAAACATTATGAAATATTGCTCATTTGATACTTAATGTAAAAAATGGTGTCTTAATAATTTTTAGCACTTAAAGTTTTTGTCACTTTTAATCTTCAATTCTTATTTCGATTACATGAAGAATGGGGGGGGGATAAAATACACAGAACATTTTTATGAACTTCAATTGCTTTTCTGAACCATCTAAGAAAAAAAAATGGTTCTTTTTATTTACTGCATACAGAATAATTTTCCTAAATGTATCTATACTATTTTCAGATATTTATATTCTTATCATTTGGTTATCTGTTTTAAAGCATGATTATAATAATAAAAGGAATCATGATAAAAATCGATAGCATATAGAATACGAATGGGAAATAACAGATCGTTTAAAATAATTCTCGTTAGACTAAAAATAATTTATAAAAAAACAGGCACATTCAATCTATTATCTTTAATAATTTTTATCAACTGCTAATTATTTTCAACACCCAGTTTCATCATGTTTTCTTAAAATAACCCCAAATGTCCTGCACTATGATTTCAAAAGCTGGGATTAAGATCCTGAAAATAACCCAAAACACCCACCACTAGATAATTCCACAATCTGGGATCAAGATCCTTCCTAGGAGCAAGCGCATCTTCTCGCCGGAGCCTAAGAGTCGCGACAGAGATGTGGTCAATACATTGACATTTCCCATGGCATCTGTTCTTTCTTTTCTTACTAAAGAATGCGGTTGTCTAAGTCCTTTATCCCCCCTTTTTTTATAAGGAAGGAGACTGTCAGAGCTAAGCGTTATTTTCTTTTTCTAGAAAATTTTGCGCCAAGAAAATTTTTCTTAAATCCAACAATTCTTGATCAATAGAACAGATCATACTTTCTAAAAATCCAAAAGTGAAATCTCGAATTTGCCATTTTTAGAAATGAAAGAAAAATTAACGAAATAATCTTTGAAAACAATTTTATTAGTGTTCTAAAAAGTAGAAATTATTTTTATTTAACAATTTCCTGCTTTTAAGTTTGTATTTCATAATTCATTATCATAGATATTACGGAATCAATCAATGATTTTTTTTCAAAATCACTCATCTGAAATCTTTTGTATGTAACCGCAAATTAATTAAATTAATCACAATATTCAGTAAGTGAATTCTGAATAAATTAAAATGTATATCATCAGGAAAAATTATAAACTTTAGCACATCAGAAAATATGTATTAAAAAAATCCTTCGCAGGATGCATTACCTACAAATATGAACAAGTTTAATTAAATAAAAATTCAGATTAAAATTATACTCTTAATTATCAGTACCTCAAATTAAAATTATATTTCAAAATTATGTGATTTTTATGAAAAAAACGCATATTAGATTACTCTTTTAACACGACAATTGAATTCTAACTATTTTACCAACAAAACGTGAAATATTTTGCTAAATCAAATTTTTCTTATAGCAGAACACCAAAAATCCTATTTCTTATCATATGTCATAAATAAGTTTTAATTTTATAAGAAAATCTAACAATAAAATCAACCTCACGAAATACCATGACCGAATTTTTTTGCAAAACAATCTCATATCAACAAAAATTACTTCCTCTTAAAATCAAAATATAAAAAAGGGTTTTAATTTTAATTTTTAAAGATAAACGTATACCAAACCAACTTGGGCTGATAAATTAACGAAAATTAAGCTGCCATTTCATAATTAGGTGATCTTTATGGGAAAAAAACTAGATTATTCATTTAACAAAATGATCGAATTCTCACTCTTTTATAGCCATATCGTGAAATTTTTCGTCAAATAAAATTTTTCTTCTATCAGATCATAATAGCATCAGAAATCATAATTGTTATCATAGCTGATAAAAACATTTTAATCACAAAAGAAAATTCAACAATAAAATCAATCTCACGAAAATCCATGACCGAATTTTTTTGCAAAACAATCTCATGCGGACAAAAATTACTTCCACTTAAAATCAAAACTAAAAAAACAGTTTTAATTTTAATTTTTAATGATAAGCATATAAACCAACTACAGCTTGTAAAGTGTCTAAAATTAGACCGCCATTTCAAAGTTAGGAGATCTTTATGGAAAAAAAATTAAATTACTTATTTGACAAGATGATCGAATTCCCACTCTTTTATAGTTATATCGTGAAATTTTTCGCTAAATCAAATTTTTCTTCTATCAGTGCATAATTGCACCTAAAATCATATTTGCTATCACAGGTCATAAATATATTTAATCACATAAAAAAATTTAACAATAAAATTAACCTCATGAAATTCCATGACCATTCCATGTTTTTTACAAAACAATCTCATAGAGACAAAAATTACTTCCACTTAAAATGAAAACTTCCAAAAAGATTCCATTTTACTTTTTAATGATAAATATGTATCAAGCCAATTACAGGTTGTATACAGATAGCTATTCAGCAAGGTAAAAACATTTTATCTTAATTGCATTGGTTAGTAAAAGATGTGCAAAGAATTTTAAAATCAAACAACCTTCAATAAATCATATTTTTCTAAAGTCATTTTAATTACAGAATTAAAAATCTCAATCACTCGATAAAACTGGTTTAATGATATGCTTGTTAATGTAAATACTGATACAAGTTGAGAAATTTTGGCTCTCCATCAAGTTTAGCTCGTCTGCTTAAACATGAAAACTTAGATTGTATCAATATCAAAGAAATGCATAGAGTAAAAATCATAAATTGAAATATTTTTAATACTTAAAATTCAGCTAACCCAAACTAACATTCTGTTTAATTTTCTTTGAAAATGGTAAAAGCTATTTTATTAATATATGGAACAAATTAATAATAAATAAAAGAAAACCTCTTTTAAAAATATTTTTTTATTCATGCACTAAGAAGAGAAAATATTTATTTTGATTTTTTTTCAGCTTTTTAGTTTATAAATATTCATTATCATAAATATTATAGGATCGTAAATCGATAATTCTCAAATCCGTTACTAGATGGCATCATCAGTATGGAGTCAAAATCCAATCATCGGTTCTGAAATGAAGGTCTGAAAATGTCTATCGTGATGTTCTGAAAATTTTAAGATGTTCCATTTAAATCGAACAAAACTTAAAAATTCTAATGCAACAAATGAATGGGAAAATCATTTACAAAATTCCATCTTTAAGAAAACTTTAACAAATTAATGAAATAAAAATGATTATTAAACATCTGAGAGGAACAGTTTTTCCACATAAAACAAAAAAACTGATTATTAATTTAAAAAATTATTTTCGGTAAAGTAAACGCGTTTGAATTAAATTTGTCACACTAATACCAATACATTTCATGTAAAGTACACAGAAATTTTGTTGAATTTGAAAAATTGAAAAGCAAATATCTGAAATCGAACAGGCTATCTTGAGATATAGTAAGTTTCACTATGAAGTAATATAATCATTTGTACTTAAAAAGTTTTATTAAAATTTCTGCTTTAATAAAAGATTGTAATTTTTTTTATTTGTTTATTTCATACAGTGTACTATAATTTCTGAGTTTTTAATTTCACAATGTTTCTCGCTTTTGAAAACAAAACAAGAAGTCTTTGAATCAAATTAAATTCTTCGGTAGTTTTACATACTTTTTCATTACTGGCCCGATCAGTTTAGGCTGAAAATTAGTTTAAAGTAGAATTAAGTAAATTTGTAAAAGATATTTCGTATTTTTCTATATTTCCATTAAATTATCTGGATTTTACTTATGAGTCTAATGTTCATATTAAAAAAAGAGTATTTAATTTTAATTAAAAAGTTCGTTATGATGGTTGATTAAAAATAAAAATAAAAAAATCCTGTCAAATTTTGACATACATTTAAAATGACCAGATACACTGTATTTAGTCAAAGCATTTTCGACAATCTTTTTTTCTATCTATTTTTTCTGAAAAATAGACTCTAATAGAAATAATTGTCCTGTATCTCAACTTATTGTCCACTTTTATATTTATTCATTATAGAGAGATATAAATTTTAAAATAATTAATCGCTAAAAAAATTCTCTTCTCTAACTTTTAGTATACATATGATTAGTAAAAATAATTTCAAAATACCTTATTATTCCTTCCTTAACGATTCCTGGCTTCCCCCCTCTTTTAATCTTAGAGAATTCTCTTCTCTAACTTTAAGTATACATATGATTAGTAAAAACAATTACAAAATACCTTATTATTCCTTCCTTATCGATTCCTGGCTTCCCCTCCCCCTTTTAATCACAGAGAATTCTCTTCTCTTACTTAAAGTATACATATGATTAGTAAAAACAATTACAAAATACCTTATTATTCCTTCCTTAACGATTCCTGGCTTCCCCCCCCCCCTTTTAATCATAGAGAATTCTCTTCTCTAACTTAAAGTATACATATGATTAGGAAAAATAATTTCAAAATACCTTGTTATTCCTTTATTAACGATTCCTGGTTTCCCTCCCCTTTTTTTAATTCTAAAGAATTCGCTTTCTAAGTATTACTATATATATGGTTATTATAGATTAATTAATTTGGAGGAAAAATAAAAATATTTGGAAAATATTCAGTTTTTACATCTTTAACTATTGCTGGGTGCGTATATTCTCCTCTTTATAATAAACAATCACATCGACTTATTGATTTATTTCATTTTTAGTTTCCTACTAGTCCCTTCTCCATAACAATGTCCCTAAACTGTGCTCTCGAGTTTCAGAAAGTCTCAGGTTAAAATCCAGAAAATTTGCCACCATAATTGAAAAAATTACATTTTTTGAGCCCGCTGTATAGCAATGTTCCATGATATGAGAAAATATTTTGAAAGTTTCAAAAATATTTTGAATAATCGAGCAGTACAGATAAATGAGAAACGTCTAATCCGCATTAAATAAGCAAGTTCTAAATATACATGTACCTCAGAAAAAATTATTTATGAATATTAATCTCTTTTTCTATTTCATTAAGTGAAAAATAAAAAAAAATCGGTAATGCCCTCTATTTGACTTTCACGCATATTTCCATAAAAAACAGGAACTTACAATCTACGGCCAATTTTTTTTATCTACGTGAAATGCAACCAAATATCCTCGACTGACATAAATTATCTTATATAAAAGTTCCAAAAATTTTTTTACCTTTGACAGAATGTAACTGAAGTTTTTTATACACTATTATCAGGACTTGTTTCATATTGGCAACCACTGAATTTTGTAATTGATTTTATACTCATTTCTTGTGATCTTAAAAATGTAACATTTTGTAAACTTATATATTCCTGATGACAATACACTATTTCAGTATTTTCATAGCTTAATTATATTAATCAATTAATTTAATAATATTTGAAAACTCTATAAGTTTCTTCATCTGATAGAGAATTTCATAAAAATTGATATCAGGCTCTGTAATATTTGTAATGATGAAAAATAAATTAAAGACTAGAAAAAGAATTAACAAGTAAAGCAAAGTGTTTGCATTGAAATATTGTTTTGATTTTCTAATCTGGATATTATCCCCTGATAGCTTTGGTAAGGTTTATCTAAAGAAAACAATATTTACATCATCCGAAATTTAATAAATATATGTATTCCATAACTTTTTATGATTTTTTTTGTTATTGTCACCAAATAGAGCTTAAAAGGAAAATTTCATATTGCCTGTGGGCAGAAACTTAGTACATAAAGACACAAAAAAATGTAATATATATCTCATTTTCATTCAACTTGAATTGGAACCAGTATGCTAAATATAAATGTATTTGTTTTTTGTAGTACGGTGGTAAAAAATCAAACATTTGAAAAGTATCTCTTTACATCAGAGAAATATGATTAAAATTTGATACTTGCTCACGATTTGAAAGCAAATTCACGTATAAAATTTTATTTACTTAGCTCACTGTGTTTTTGAATTGCATTCACACACAGGAGAAAGACAAAAAGTCTTCCAGCCGGAAAATTTGATTCAAAATTAGACAAAAAGACAAATCCAAACTAACTGCTTGGTTCCAAAACAAAACTACAGTTATTGCAAATTTAGATTACAGATTCACCTTTTAAAAACTATATGGTGAATTATTTTTTCTGAACACTTTTGAATGATCACATTCAATTTTAAATAGACTCATAAGTAACAAGATTTTTTCTCTTTCCTGAATCTTTGCGTATGAATTCCGAGATATCAGACAGAATTCAATTGCAGAACTTCAAAATTGCTATTATGATTATGTACTTATTTTTATCTATTTGGTTTGTCGTTGTCTTATTTCTCAAACACTTGTATTACAAAAAAAAAAGTTGAGGTTTTTTGGGAAGGTGGGTGGACATATCGAACTTTAAGTATAGAAATTCTTCAGAATTCTGAAACCAAAAGTCGAGAAAGGAACGAATACAGAAATAACTTTTTTTTCCCGAATCTTTGCGTATGAAATACGTTATAACAGAGAAATTTTGATCCCAATGGCTACTCTCACATTTAATGAATACATGATAGATAATATGAGGCCTAGTTCCTGTCTTATTTGTAAAATGCTTCTCAGTCATTTCAGCATTTTGAAGAATGAAAACGTTGTGAGTGTTTCAAAAGTTTGAAAACAAGTATCTGCAAAATTTGGTTCCCCAATTTCATTGAGTTTCGCCTTCTCCGTTTCACGTTCTGTCGATTCTATTTTCCCAAAAATCACAGAGTGGTGTGGATTCATAGGTCCTTCATAAGATAACATTTCTTCTTTAAAACACAGCGTTCAGTAAATGATTGTAAAATGGTGACACTAAATGCCCAGCGTTATTTAACGCTTTTGAGAGAAAATGTTGTTCCATGTGTGTGTGAAGATGATGCGCCTTCCTTCAACTGTTACATTTATGCAAGATGGAGCTACAAGTCATATTGCTATTATAACCAAGAAATTCTTAATGTAGAAGAAAAGAGAATCATCAGTAGATATTGCAAGTTTCCATGTCCTCTTCGGTCTCCAGATTTGAACCAGCAGACTTTAGGCTATGAGGAAATTTAAAATCGTGGGTGTATCGATCCCATTCATCCAATCTGTCGGAATCCCAATCAGCCGGACATGCTGCACTCTGTCATTGTGGATTTTACTATGCTTGCAATTTGTTATCGCCTGTGATGGTGTTAGAATAAATTATATTGCTGCAATAAATAGTTTTTGTATAATAATTATTTTACATAATTATTCTTGTTTTTTGCGTGTCTTTTCTTTCATATATGTACGAAACGCCAACTGTTGGCTGTTTTTTGAATTGTTTTTTAAAAATTCCCGTGACTTATCGTGGTTAAATTTCCAAACCATTTTTTATTTTGCATAATTTTTCGGGTTTTAGAAATTTTTAAGGTTTTTACGGAATTTTTGGCCACCCTGTATATATAGTAAGAGAGAATTGCTATATTCTATGTTTTATATCTTTACAGCTTCGTTCGATGAAATTTGAATTTGATTTCGCTTAAATTGCATCAAATTCTGACTCTATAATAACTCGGGAAAATTATAATTTTTTTTTGTTAGTAAAATTTGGAAATAAGCATTTTTTGCATAAATTGCTTTTGAGAAATTTTTAAAAATTTTGAAAATGAGACTAAAACACAGAATACCAATAAATATAATTAAAAGGAACAGTTATAAAACAAAAATAAAGTTTAAAGGTTTTATAAATGTTATTTTAAAATTAATTGACTTCTGTAAACGCACTTTTATTAGTCAGCCAAAAATTTGGTTATTTTTATCTTCTACTCTTCAATCATTAATTACAAGCTCTTGAAATCGCTTTCAAATTCAGTATCAAATGATGCCAATCAAGCGGAATAAAATCAAGTTATTAATTATTCGATTAACTAATAGTTAAGTTCTGAAACTCTTAGAAAAGTGTATGGTCAAATAGGGCACAAAAGGATCGGAAATTTGAATATCCAAGAAAAAGTGAAAATCGATTGTAAAATTTAATTTTCACAAATATGAAACATGTAAAGTTTAATAACAATTGCAAAAGTATAGAAATCCTTTTTTTTAATTTTCCAAAATGACAACTATGTTCAGGAAAGTTCTTTTTGAAGTTAAACAAATTGCTTTCTTCGAAAATAAGCTTTATAGAATCTGTAAAGATTCATCAATAGCAATATGGTACAAAAAGATTAAAGTCAAATATTGTGATTTGCAAAAGTAATATAGATAACTGTTTCAATGTATCCAAATAGTTAACTTTATACAAATATCATATAGAATTTCAAAGAAAAGCTGTTTACAAAGAATTTATAGTGCGAAAAATCCAAGAAATACAGAGGGAAAAGCAAAAGCATATAAGTTCCTACTTCGGATATTTCAAAAAACTGCAAAATGTCTTATAATGTTTTCATTATTTTCATTATTCAGACGCTTTTAATACTGTAATTTTTTTAACAAACAGAAATAAAAAAATCAAAAACATAAAACAGTTTATTAGGTCAATGATTAGTCAATTAACTGAAACTGAAACAGATCGCAAAGGGCAATGGGTCATGGAAGATTTGCAATGTCCATAAACAAGTTGAACTCACAGCCCACACTGAATATTTGTGACCCGCTTTTATAAGGACGAAAAGAAATTTTAATGAAAATTTCATAACCAAAACTCAAATTTGATTTTAATTTGTGAATAGTTTAAAACATTCAGTTTTCGGAGGAAAAAGTTGAGAAATAAAAATGTGACTCGCATACTTGTGTGTAGTATCAATTGATCAATTTAGGTGTTATGATTGCGCATCATAAGTAAGGGTAAAACTTTTGAACATTAGAATTGCATTTGAAGTAAAATCTAGAAATTTTTGAAGAATCTTGAAATTTCTTGAAATTTGAAATTTTGAAAAATCTAGAAATTTTTGAAGTTGAAGATTTTTCACTTTTTTTCGCAGTGGTTATTAATCTTGCTTTTCCGTTACCTTTCGTTTATTTGTTTAGATAGCTTTTTATTATCCCTCTAGAATTAAATTCAAAGATAGTTAATGGGAGGGGGTTGCTATTTACATTTTCCACAAGTTTACATAGCTATTTCTCTCATCCCTTGCAAAACTTAAAAAGAGGAGTGATGCAGTATTTCATAATCAGACTGAGAATGTATAACCTTACAATTTACAAAGTCATACGCGTTGGTTCTTCGTATGATCTTGCTTTTCCGTTACCTTCCGTTTAGATAGCTTTATACTATCCCTCTGGCATTAAATTCAAAGATAATTAATGGGGGGTTGCCATTTTTTCCACAAGCTTATATAACTATTCCTCTGATCTCTTGAAAAACGAAAAAGCGGGGTGATGTAATATTTCATAATCGGTGTGAGAATGTATGATCTTACAATTTACAAAGTCATACACGTTGGTTCTTAGTATTACTTAAAAATAATGGAAAGTCTTTAGCAGTTATTAGATGTAACTATGCTTGTTCTTAATTTCCAATACTAAAAATTCAAAACTTCTTTTCTTATAATTACGCCACACTTAATTATGGATAATCAGAAATTCAACTCTAATTGTCCCAATTATATTAAATATAAAATTCTAGTTTGAAGCGTCAAAAGTAAACGACTCTTTTGAAACACAAGATTCACATAGATCATCAAAGTATTTTTAAAAATAAATATTCACGGAAAGAATTTATGCTATTGTTTTCAATCTTATTAAATTAAAAGTGTTAAATGCGAGTGTTCAAAACACATCACTGACCAGGTTAAATTATTAACATTTGATCAATTATTTTATTAACAATCAGTTATATTGTGTTTAAAAGTATTAAACTATTACGAAGAATATGTTATGAATGTTTTTCTTGGATTCTACAAATAATCCAATTACATGAGTGCTTCCAAAATTGATTAAATGCGTCAATTAGGGAAAAAGAATTTTCCCTAACTGTAACTGGAAAGGAACTTTCAAACTAGAACTCAATAGAAAATTTTTAAAAAATATTACAAATTGTTTGTTTTATGTCAGTAAAGATATTCAAGAACAAACAATAATCTCTTATAAATACTTTTTACAGAAAATGTGTGAAACTATTTAATCCATAAAAAAACGAAAATAAACACCTTTTGAACTTTATTGTGAATGACAATAAGTGCACGTAAGAACTGTCTCTTAAAAACAATATTAACTAACCACAGGAATTTCATAAACAGATTTAACATACTGTGATTAATAATTCTTACATGAACCAAAAATGAGGAAGAAAAAATTCATTCAATTTAAAAATATTCACAAATATCATTATATCAATTTTGAATATAATTTCGAAAATACTCCCAAGATCTTTTCTTTGATTTGATTTACAAAACTATTTATACTAGAAAATTTTAGTTAAAATAACGAGTAGTTATAAAATTGAAAATAATTTTAATAAGGTCTTCTTGGGCTTATGCAAATTCTGCTCCGCTTCAATTCATTAACACTTATTTGATCGCAAAATATTATTATATGAATGACTGTATAGCTACTTTATGCTCTGCTTTCCTTCTTTCCAAAAGCTTTCTCTTGTTTGTTTCTTTTTTAGATATATTTCGAAACAATTCTGTCCATGTAATCAAACTTTTTTTAGAAATGACTTCATGTACTTTAAAAACAACCTTAATTGGGAAGTTTACCCTTGTAGAAATTATATAATGGAATGAGTAGAGACATAGAATGTGGGCGTAAATTAACCAACCAATAATCTTTCTTCTTAGCCAATAAACTTTCTTCATATCCAGTCATCTTTCTTCATGTTTATTGACTCAGTTTGATACTTCGAACAATATGACTAAACCTTAAGAAATATATATTCCGTTCATTTTTATTTAGTGTGTTTTTAGATGTGTCTAATTAAATTCTTATATTTATCAAGCTTTGATCTTAATATGGAAGGAATAAAATTTGTAAATTACCAGCAAATGTGTTAATAGTATCATCAAATTGTAATTCAACTTTCAGAGTTTCAAAATTTATAATTACAAGCAAATGTATTTACCGTATCATCAAATTATAATTTAACTAATTATCATCAAATTATAATTCAACTTTCAGAATTTCAAAATTTATAATTCCAAGTTAATGTGTTTACCTTATCATCAAATTATAGTTTAACTAATTATCATCAAATTAGAGTTTAACTAATTATCATCAAATTATAATTCAATTTTCAGAGTTTCAAAATTTGTAATTACAAGAAAATGTGTTTACCGCATCCTCAAATTATAATTTAACTAATTATCATCAAATTATAATTCAATTTTCAGAGTTTCAGAATTTATTTTTCAGCATATTACAAGCAAATGTGTTTACCGTATCATCATATTATAATTTAAATAATCATCATCAAATTATAATTAAACTTTCAAAGCTTCAAAATTTATAATTACAAGCAAATGTATTTACCGTATCATCAAATTATAATTCAAATTTCAGAGTTAATTTTCTGTAGTAATCTTTATAATGCTAAATCGGAACACCGTTTTTATTAGAAACCATTTTAAAGGCGTAAAAATATGAGTAAAACTTCAATAAGTTTCCCCATTATAATTACCAGTAATAAAATAAGTAATCAGTAATTCAATCATCCAAAACTTTATTAATACAGGGGATTGGAAACAGTTTAAACACATTTCAAGGATAGATCAGATATAATACAAAATATCAGTTTTATATGTAAATGTACTGGCTGAACCGTTCTCAGTGAACAGACGGGTAAAAATAAATGTATGAATTTATAAAGGGGATTATTAAGCAATGAGAGAATAATGATATAGAAGTTGCTCAAAACTATTGCTATCTGCAACAATTCATACCATGCAATGTTGAATTGATTGAAACATACTTTGAAATATTCTTGCTCTTTAACGAACACGTGCAAATTTGAAAAAAAACCTCTATGTATGAGTTTCTACTCGGACCTAACAGTGGTCTGGTACATTAATCGTTTGTGGAATTCTCAAAGGAAACAAGCAATAGAAAAAACATTTTTTAAATCGATTTCTACTTAGGTTAATAAAGAAAAATTCTATTTTTGTTTCTTTTTATTAAATAATTACATTTGTTGTTCTCGCATTCCATTTTAAAATGGAAGGAGAGATGCTGGAACTTCTGAGGTACGGACACCTGCGCACCCGAAGGCAGAAGTCTGCTTTCTTGCTCACACACGTCACAAACCCTTTTTACGCATCAGACTTCATTCATGCATTTCTTCCGTTCATCCTCAAATCGTAATTTAGATCTGAAACAGAGAACGATCACCTCTGAACCAGTACCTCCAGTGGTATTACTCTCGACATAGAAAACTTTATAACCACGACAGATGTAACGTCGTGAGTTTGCGTGCATGTGCCAATAAGTCCAAAGTTAAAATCGCAATTATAGAACTACTTTTTATATTTTGATATGACTTTAATATTTTTAAATCTTCCTCAATAAATGCTCTACAAAATGGTTAAAACACTTCCAATATCTGGTGGCTATTTCTCGAGTTTTTGTGGTTCAAACATGCAGAGTTTTCAGAAGATTTCCTTTTTATACTATGTATAGATATATATATATGATTGTTTTAAAAAATGATTTCTCAATCAAGTTCTTTAAATAGCTAAAAATTATATTAAAATTCAAATGCAATATGTTTTTCTGTTAAAAAATGTCTTCTGTTGCTTATTTTTGTAAAGAAAATTTATTTATTGCCATTTACATTTACAGTTGATTTTGCAATGAAGGTATTATGGAAGTCAGAAAAAGAAGTAATCAAGTTACAATTGTGGGATATCGCAGGTATTTTTTTTTGTACTTTTTATTTAATTTTTTCAAATATTCCTTCATTTTCACAATTCATCTCTAAAGAAGAAAAAGATATACTTTTCCATAGAAAAAAAAACTCAATAATATAGAACTATTTTTAATTTAAATCTATAAACAGTCATCAGTTTAAAAATATTTTTTACTATTTTAATTACTGCAAAAAAGATTGTCCTATTTCTACAATTATTTCCATTTTTATCAATCTTGTATCTCGATAACAAAATGACTTTTATACCTTGAAAACAAAGTAACTTTTGTATCTTGAAAACGAAGTAACTTTTATATCTTGAAAACAAATTAACTTTTATATCTTGAAAACAAAGTAACTTTTATATCTTGATAACAAAGTAACTTTTATATCTTGATAACAAAGTAATTTTTGTATCTTGAAAACAAAGTAACTTTTATATCTTGATAACAAAGTAATTTTTGTATCTTGATCAAAAAAAAAGGTAATAACTATTAAAATTTCAAGCAGATTAAGAAAGTAATGTCAGAATTCAAATACAAATAGTGTTAGTGCCAAGTCATAATTATTGAATGTGGAACCAATATTTTCACAAGTTAGTTATACATAAAAAGTAATCTGAAATTCATTTAATATGTTTAACAGGTTCGTTCCCTAAACGAGGAATTAAAATCAATGAAAACATATGTCGATTTTTTTTAAATGGAAGAGTAACATTATGCAAATTTTAGGGCTGATAAGGTTTTAATAGGAAAGCTAATATTTCGGAATATTTAAAATCCAAAGAAAACATTTATTATCCTATCACTTTTGAGCTGTCAAAACGTTCTGATGATTTTTAAATTGCAATATTTAATTTTCTATAAGGTGCTAAAAATTCATAAGTCATTCCTGCAGCAACAAAAATAAAAAATTTATTAAAAATGTCAAATGACATAAAAATGTATACCAATCCAATAATACAATAAAAGTGCTAATTTTATGTAAGAACTTTTCGCTCATGTGAAAGATCGCATTTGTTATTCCGAAAGTTCTTCGCCTTCTAAGTATAATACAACAAATATTTAAAAATCAAATCTAGATCAGTTTAAAAGTCGATCAATATTGTGCAAGAAAAGAAAGAATTAAAATAATGCGTGAAATACTAAAACAAAATATCGGCCAAAATTCGTAAGAAACTGACGGTTTAGCATCCAGCAAATTTATTTTTAATCTCTTTCCAATCATTCAAGTACAACTATTTACCATTTTTGGACCGTTGAACTGAAATTATGCATCTATCTTCAATTTCCCTTTTTAAAAAACACAAATGATCAAAAACCGATTCTGTTTTTTCTTAAATCTAAGTCATTTGAGATGTCAAAACGATTCCTCATCTAACTTCCTTATAATATTAACGCTTTTGTTTTTATGTTGATGAAGATTTTTTTCCATTACAAATGAAATGGAAAACTTTATTAAGTGTATCGTGTAAGTTCAAAAATACTACTTTCTTCTTCTGTGCATATATAATTTTCTTTGACCTTTTGAAACCAGAATTATCTGAGACAAATTAATATTGAGTTTCTTAAGGAATTGAATAGATCTTCCGCCAGTCACAAAAAAGTGCGCAGTGTGGCACAAAATTTGTGAACTTGTACCTTGTTACGGCAATTGAGAGGTAAAATGTCGAAAGTGAAGAATTAGTAGCCAAAACCCTGTTGTTGTTGTTACTTATGCCACTTGCCTATTGACAAGCTCTAAGCACTCTTAACTGAAGCTCTAAGCACCGACAAAATGCAACCATCTATCATTCTTGTATTATAAGACTATACAAACATGAAGTATTATCAATGGTCTGGCCATAAATCAATAAGTACCTGGCGTCTTTAATTTAGCTTCAGAAAGTTTAAAATATTTTAAGAGGGAAAGTCATTAATTTCAAAGGAAGTTGATTCAGAGTTTCAGTAAATGATCTAATGGAAGTAAATATCAACAATGACATTATATTAGTCAGGGAAGATCGTCGAATCATATTAAGAGATCTATTAGAAAGAAAGAATGTTTCAGTCGGTTTTACTCACACGATGCTTACAGAAAATTTACATATAGCAAGCTCTCTTTTGTGCGTTGTGAGTGTCGAGACTGCTTATCATTATCTTTCAAAACTCAACGTCGCTTGAGCCCTGTCCTCCTAGTAGCATTGATTTAGCAGAAAGTGGGGGATTTCCCTCCTTTTCTCGAATTTAAAGAAACACCTCCAAGATAAATGTCTTCCATCATGAAAACTTAGAATATTTTAAGGGCTCTTAAAAAACTTCCAACGTTTTTGAAACGTTTGAAAACTGGGAAAAAGATGGAATGAGGAGTTTTTCGAAAAAAAAAAAATCAAAGCTGCAAGATAAAAACATATAATTATTTTTTTATTAATTTGGGATGATTTCGTATTAAACAGCCTATGTATAAAATAATGTCCAGTAAAATTCAAAAGATGAATTTAATGAAAATATTAAATAAAATTAAATAATTTCCCCGAAAATCATGGCATAGATATGCAAAATAGAAAATATTACTAGTTTTCAAAATGTATTTTATTGCTGTTGTTGTTACTAATGGCACTTGCCATGGACAGGCTCGCTGCCGCTGTCAGAGATTTTTAAGCCGAGGGTGCGTCTCTTGCTTCAAGTAGCAACAACTAAAGCCAAGAGTACGTCTTAGTTACACATTCATCACATTCGCTTGCAAAGCTCCTTTTTACAGGGGGGCATATTCATACACATCATAGATAGTACACAGAAGAACAACCATGTTCTGGCTGGAATTCGAACCCGGGACGTCCAGATCACGAGGAAGATGCGCTACCTCTGTGCCAGGACACCGGCTAAAGTGTGGTTTTTCTTCCCATCATAGCTTGACAGTGGCTTATTGCTTTTATTAATTTGAAAATACCACATATATTTAAGGAGGAAGACATTAGATAAGGATAACTGTTTTAAGAAAGTATAGACTTATGAAGGAAGTATCATACAATTAATCCCCCCCTTTCTTTACATGGTAAAAAAGAGATCATTGCCAAAACAGTGTTCCACCTTCACTATGCCTTCAATTATCGTCTTTGTGCACTAAATCCCATATGACTTTTCCTACAAAGTCAAGCTTTATTATTATTATTATTGTTGTTGTTGTTGTTGTTGTTGTTGTTGTTGCTGTTGTTGCTGTTGTTGTCGTCGTCACCATCACCATCACCATCATCATCATCATCATCATCATCATCATTATTATTATTATTATTATTATTATTATTATTATTATTATTATTAT
>JAOUZG010050968.1:15701491-15728753 GCA_026289955.1 Argiope argentata
ATTATTATTATTATTATTATTATTATTATTATTATTATTATTATTATTATTATTATTATTATTATTATTATTATTATTATTATTATTTCTGCAGGTCAGGAAAGGTTTACATGGATGACACGAGTCTATTATCGAGATGCTCAGGGTTGCATCGTCATGTTCGACTTGAATAAACGAAGTACTTTTGTGAATGCCATGAAATGGAAAAAAGACGTAGACGCAAAGTGCCAATTGCCCGATGGCTCTCCTCTTCCAGCAATTCTTCTCGGAAATAAAGTAAGAAAATTTTCAGAATTTTAAAAAATGTTAATGTCGTGTATCTGTTACCTATAATTCTTTTTTGAAGTACCCAAATGCTGAAAGTATAAATTTCTTGTAATTAAATAACAGCGCAGAATTAATGACTAAAAAAGAATATATAATATTTTAATGCCTTACATTCGTTATCTTGCGTATTCTTTTCTAAATTATCCTGAGCTACTGAATGAAGCTACTGAATCACTTGATATGATAAGTGTTCTAAAAATAATATTTCTCTCTTTACTTATTCTAAGACCATATATGTCGACTTATTACTATGCACATATAAAAATGTCTATGACCAAGTATAATGTTTAAGTGGTGCGACTTGTTTTCCGAAGGTCGTCAGGATGCTACGTGTAAACTCTGACTTACGGACAGCCTTATTAATAAAATGCTTCGTCATGGTTAGTAAAAAGATCAATCAGGAAACAACTATTTCAATATTAACTATAAAAAAAACAAGTCATATCTCAGATGTGGACAGACAGTTTAGAATCGCCGTCATAAAAATTCCTTGGGATTTTTAGAAATATCCAATTTTTTACATCATGTAGTAGGTTATCAATTATCTTTTTTATAATTGATAATGTTTTAAATATTTCCTAATTAATAATAAATTAAAATTAGTTTTATTAATTGATTTTCATTAGCATGTACTTATATTTAGGCATGGATGAATCAAAAAAACAAAGTCAACCGGACTATGAGGAAGAAACTTTAAAAAAAAAATCATTTTAGTAAATATTCTTTTATTTTTCCTCTAAAATCCCTAAGTATCAGAAAGTTTCTGAGAATAAGAAAACGAATGTTAATCATGATTTCAAATAATGACATAATAAACATTTGAAAATTTCTTTTTTTTTTTAATTATTAAGAACGCATATCTGTTTTTTTATTAAAATTACACCAAATAATCAAAAAAAAATTCTTCTCGTTTTAAAATACATAAAGTCCAAAGAAATTAAGATCAATATTCACCCTAAAAATCTTATCGGATTTCTAAACTAGGTTTCATTATTTAGTTCATGTAATATCTTACTAATAAAAGCATGTTTCATCATCTGTTACAATATCAAACGCTTGATTAACCACTCCCAATAATAATAATAATAAAGAATAGCATTTTAAAAACTATTCTGTAAAAGCAGAACTGGGTCTTTTTTCAGGTAGACTTGAGTAACTTTAATCTTTTATTATATTTTACAATGCATCAATTCTATTTAATACCCAATGCTATTCGAACCGTTGAATCCGCATAGTTGCGGCACTGAATACAAAAAAATAGATTACATTCTCTCATCGAATTCCTGGACCGTTTAAGAACGGATTTGAATTACTGATACGACTTGTTGGACCTTTCTTTCTGAGTATTATTCTCTAACATCGCTATCAATAGACGATTTGTAGGTCAACGAAGTTATTTCAATTCGATATCTTCCGATCGCATTTGTGCTCCGAATTGTATTTTTAATCCCTCATTTATTATGATATTATTGTTTTAGTACAGAAAAATGGCAGCATGATACGGAGAGCTGATTTACAACTATGGAAGCATGTTTTCAAACAAAAGAATTTTTTAAATTGAATTAAGACTTTTGGTTATACTCCTGTCTTTGATTCTTCATAATTGAAATTTCTTTTTTGTAAATTTTATTCATTCAATTATATGTCTACTCAAACACGAAAAAATTTTCGATCGCCAGATTATTTCATATTCAGTTATTTTCATTATCTAAGTAGATAATTTATCTATCTAAATTTCAACAAAAGAGATAGCAAATTTAGAACTTAAAACATTAAGGGCCGCAAAGAAATCTGTAAGACATATGCTTGAGACTGCACATTTTGGGGCAAACTTGTACGTTCTAAAATCCTCATAACTTTGTTCTTTATGAGAAACGAGTAAGCTCGTGAGCGATCCGCAACAGATGGGAATGAAACACGAGAAAATTCGTGAATGGCCCATAATGTGTTAAGAAAAATAATAAAAAAAATACCTTACATATTTTTGATTATATACTAGAGTACAGAGGTTATTGGTATATAATAGAAAAAAATCACATTTTATTATTTTTACTTATTTATTTCCCTCCAGTTCGTTGCCCCTTGCAATTGCAATATGACGTTGCCCTTACTTCACCCTTGATCATCGTTGAACTATGATACTATTTACTACCACAAAAACCAGACAGGTGTAAATCATTCTACGCATCAAAAGCTTATCTTTTCAACTTTATTTTTTCACCTCAATTCTGATTAAGAAAAAAATGATATCTTCCTTTATCTGCAAAGGTTATTTTAGTTTAGTTTAGTTAGGTTCATGTCACGTTTTGAGGTTAAGTGAGGTTATTTTGAGATACACCTTATAATTTGGAGCCATGGCTGAATAATCAAATATTGTAAAATAAAAAATTAGGCAACTTTGAGGGAGATAATATGTTTTTTAAGTGTTTGTAAAGTAAATTGATTTTGATTTGATTTACAAAGGTCATGCGTACAGATTTAATCAAATTAAAATAAATTATTATTTAAATTGCAAACATTTATGCTAGGGATGTTTCTCATTATTTTTCCTGTTTCCAAATCATTAGCAGTTGGCCTTTGTCTTAAATTCTTTTTTTCTTCTTACAGTTAGATTACTTATTACATTTTTTTCTTACAGTTACAGTTTTTTTAAAGTAATTTTTTTTTTGCCAATTTTTAATTTTTAAAAAATTTTAACGTTTTTTATTCGTGAAATACCAAAACTAGTACGATTGATGGAGAACCGAGTTGAGTAATCCTTTTATTCCATTTAGTTATTATAATTTTATTAAAAAATTGCTTGCATTTTTAATTTAACTTAAAATTATTTTTTTTTAAAAAAATTGGTTTGGGTAAAGAAAAAATGCACCCCTACAGAGCCAACTTGAAGCTTCTACAGAAGCCGTTTCTCCAAGGTCTGCAAGGTCAAAAAAGGCGAATTTAATTAATATTCACTAGACCTCCTATACAAGAGATATCTATGTTGCAATCAAGGCTCAAAACCAGGAGCTGAGAATCTAGATTTGTCTATCACGGTTCCAAGACTATTTTAGATAAGATATATTTTGGGGTATATTTGAAGTGTAGATAAAACACATCATGCATCCATAAATTGTTAAAAATGTAAGAAATAATAGAATCTAGTAAAGAATACCGATGAAGAATATTTATTCAATATAAGATTCAATTTGACATTTTTTATGCATTATATATTTAAATATATTTTCTTTCAACCTCGGATAAGTAGTGCAAATATTAAAATACATTATTAAAAATTTCCTTCTCTAAATTAAAAGAAAGAATTTTATCATGGTCCAATTTATCCACCTTTATTGAAAGGGAATAAGCAAATGAAAATAGACTTTCAGGCTTTTGTATCTTTGTTCCAGCTTGATAAGAACGTCCTGTTTCCATATAAATTCGCTGGATTATTAGATTCTTTACTTATATGTATATGGTTCAAATAAAAAAAAGTTAACTAATTACAGTATTGCCCACATTTAATTTAACATCCTTAACGTTTCTTGTTGTTTGCACCATTTTTCGTTTGTTTCCTCATGATAACATGAATTTTCTTCTCTAAATTAAAAGAAAGATATAGAATTTTAGCATGATCCAATTTATCTATCTTCTCCGAACAGGAATAAGCAAACGAAAATAGACCTTCTGGCTTTTGCCTCTTTGACCCGGCTTGATAACAGTATCCTGTTTCGGAAGAAATATGATGGATTTCTCCATTTTTTACTTATATGTATATGGTGTGTATTAAAAAAATAACTAATTACAACATTTCCCCACGTTTACATTCACATCCTTAACATTTCATGCCATTAGCAACACTTTTCGTTTGTCTCCTTGTGATAACTTAAAATGAAGAACAAGAGCGCAAGCTTTCTCTTGATTTACAGTTTTCGCTTGTTTAATCACTATTCCACTAGTTCTTTAAATATTCAAAACATAGGTAATATTATATTCAGTTTTTAAAAATCTTCCTTCTGAAGAATTCTCCTTTCAGACTTAGTGAGGCGTAAAAAATGGATACTTATTTTACTGTTTGAAGGAGCACTTCAATTCCTTTGCATATTATTGATTTCTATTATGTAAAGTGCATGCTATCATTCGCTTCAATGGTAAAATTTTTTGGAGGAGGAGGTGGGGTAAGGATGCACTTCTTAGACATCGCTGAGATGGAAAAAAATCTTCTGGGGGGAGAGGATTTTTCCCCTGAAATCTCGAAAAAGTAAAAAAGTTGCGGCTTGCTTAGTAAAAAAAAAGATATAATCATGTTTAAGTTCTCTAGAAATTATTAAACAAGGTTTAGGCTTGCAACTGATACAATTTTCTTTTAAGAACTTATTTTATTTTTTTAAAAATACAAAGAAAATCATTTTTGCTCTGTTTTTTTATAGATAAAAACATAACAAATGTCTCATTAAATTAACTTGAGATGTAAATAAATAGCATTTAGTTACATATTCGCAATGTTTTAAAGCCAATGTTTCGGTTGTTCGGTCAAAAATTAAACCCTTTAAATTTTTATACATTTTCCCGTATTTTATTTTCGAAAGAAACATTCAATACAGTTTTAAAACAAATATTTATCTAACCCAAACACGGAAAAAATTCCCTAAAGTCAAAATTTAAAATATAGTCAAAAATTAACAATTAAAATAAGTAAAAGGATAATTAAAACAATTTTTAATAAGTATTATTTTAATCTACAAAACTGTAGTCTTTAAAAATTGCATCTACTAAGATAATGTAGAATAATATACCAGCTCTCTCTAGTTTGCATAATGTCATTATTTTCTTCTATTTCGGTGATATTTGTTTATTGAGTATTAATACAGTTTAGGTGTCAGTATTTTTTGTACATGAGAATGCAAAGCGTGTTCACTTCATACTTTTGCATTCCTTTAACAGCCTTTATTTCATTTTATAATTAAAGTCTTTATTATAGCCAGTATGAATATGCGAAAATATGAATAAGTGAATGCAAAGCGTGTTCCTTTCATACTCTTGCATTCCTTTAATCAATCTTTATTTCATTTTATAATTAAAGACTTTATTATAGCAAGTATAATACGCGAAAATATGAATAAGTGAATGCAAAGCGTATTCCCTTTATACTCTTGCATTCCTTTAATCAGTCTTTATTTCATTTTATAATTAAAGACTTTATTACAGTAGATATGAATTCGGGAAAATATGAATAAATGAATTGTTTGTTCATTAACTTTTATCCCAGCTGGTTGCTATGACAACATATGCTGTTTTCTTTTTCTTAGTTTCTTTTTTTTTCCATCATCGCACTATACAACAGAACTAAGAAAGCATCTTGAATAATATGAAACAAGACTGTTCCAATTCGTAAATCAAACGACTATTATTCTTTCCAAGTAGCTTCCAACCTCTGAAGTTGAACATCAATACTTCCATCCTACACTGCATCAATAATAAGGACAATGTTTGAATCCACGAGACAGGTATGAAAGTTAGTGAACTAATATTTGAAGCTCATAAAGGTCCCAAACCGACTAAAATAGGATCTCTAATTACTTGTGGGCTAAGGGGCTTAGCAATAAAGGCTAAGGAAAGAAATAAAAGCGTGTCAAAGCGAGTATCCACTAGTTTTACGTACAAAAACTGAAGAGATTAAAGCAGTATTCTTACTGAAGCGATAAATATCGTTGATGAAAAAGAAGAAATAATATTATGCAGGAAAGTAAGAATAGCTACACTATTATTATGCATCTAGCTAGAAATAACTTTAACGAATACAGAATTGTAGAATAAATTAATTCTTATTGAAATCTTGCCTAAATATTTTTTTGCGCTTAATATATTTTTTATTCTTAAATTATGACTATGTTTTAAATTTTCAATTAAGAGATATTAGGTTTCGTTAAATTTATTAAAGCTTCGTTTTGAAACAATGCTACATATTTTCTCTACCAAAACAAAATGCGTAAAAATAAAAAAAAAGGGATTTAAATTAATTTTTTTAAAAACACACACAAAGAATAATTACTATAAAAGTTAAAAAGTAAAAATAAAAAACATTTTAAAAACTACTTTTTAATTAAAAAAATACTTTAAAAAATGCCTTGTTTAATGAAATCCCCCCCTCCATCTTCCGTTTTTGCAGCCAAAACATTTCCATTTTTTTTTTCTTAAATTTCAATAACAATAATAAAAAATTTAAGAACCATGGTCAGTGCAATAAATTTACTTATAATATTTTATGACAGCTAATTATTGTTATGTTTTTTAAACCGGCTATCTTTTACTATTTCACGGTTTTACAAATTCAAGGGGGGGGGGTAAGACAGAAAAGTTCTTTTAGAGATAGGGGCTTTTTGGTTCACATTTCCTTAAGATCAAAAGTGTATTTGATCAAAGTTTAAAATTTAATGAGTTTCTATGAGTTCTTAATGAGTTTCTATTTGCTATTTTTTTTTCTTTTTGCAATGGACTAATATAAGGGTTTTCAAACATAAGATAATAAAATGGGGCTTTTTCAAGCCAGCGGGTTCTATTTTTACGGCCAGAAAATAATTTATGAATGCAACGAAATTTCTCTTGGTATAATAATCGTACTGGATTTGAAAATTTTGGTTGCCAGTTGTAACACACACATACACAAATATATATATAAATAAATAAAATCGATAA
Source organism: Argiope argentata (assembly GCA_026289955.1). Taxonomy (NCBI): domain Eukaryota; kingdom Metazoa; phylum Arthropoda; class Arachnida; order Araneae; family Araneidae; genus Argiope; species Argiope argentata. The sequence continues at coordinate 15,708,494 of JAOUZG010050968.1, forward strand.
ATTAACATACTTTATTCTGTTTTTAAAAAATATATGCTAGATATATTATTAATTACAGTACACAAACATTATACATATTTAAAGAAGTAAGAAATATCAAATATAATATTAAATTTTAAATCAGTTTTTGATACGTATATACTGTGGTAATATATCGGAACTATATAATTGTTTTGAAAATCATTTTATTATCCATGCTTAAAATAAAGTGCAAATTATCTACTAAATTTCCATATTTTTAAAGAACACTTTATTTTGTTGTCGAAGATTATAGCTCAAAAGTTCAGAAACTGATTAAACGCATTTCACTGCCTTAAGGAAAAGTCAACATCCATTTTAGTTCTTTAGATGATTATCCATATTTATCAATTATTTATGTATCCAAATCATCTAATATTTCCTTTTCAATATAATTATTAGATATTATCAGCAATTAATTGGTATCATTGAAAAGATTATTTTCTGAATCAAAAGATTGTATAATTTTTTTTCTTTGAGCAATTTTAGATGAAAAATCTCAAAATTTCATTTAATTTTTAGCATTAAAATTCTAATTAAATTTTCAAAAATAACCCTAAAGTGCACCTTGTCCCTTTTCATTGCGTATCTGCGAAAAATTTGGTAGCTCTAGTTTCAACACAGTGTTTCCCCTCCCCTTGAAGAAAAAAAAACCGCTCCTTCTCCTAGTAGAATACGCTCCTTCTAAAACAGTTGATCATACACCAAGTATTAAAATATTGTTGTTTTTGGACCATCTCCTGCCCTCTATAAAAGGGTGCCTCGTTCAATGAAGAGCACTTCTGCCTCTGTAGGAAAATTATGTCTAATGGTTTTGTAGAGCGACAAAAAGAAAAATAAGTGTCGCTGAATATAATGATTTTTAGCATGTTTTATTCTGAATAAAAATTTTAGTTCCAAAATCAATGCCTCTTCCAGTTCTTTTTTTTTTCCTTTATTTTATGTAAATATCTAATTAATTTCTTGATCTTTTTCTAATTATTAATTCTTCGAACTTTGGTTACATTAAGTTGGCGAATTTAAAATCAATTCATAGAATCAATAGAAATTAAACATGGGATTCAGCTGACTGCTGAAAGTTGCCAGTGCAATAAAAACAAAGTAAAAATAAAGTAACACAAATTTCAGATCATCTATTCAATTTTTCTTTTTCTTTTCCCCTCTCCAAAATACTAGTCTTATTCTCTGCTTACTAAAAACAGGAATAACACATTTTTCCTGTTTACCACGATTGAATACCCAGAAATGTATTCAATAAGATTAAAGCTCCTTTGACTGCTCTACAACATTGTAAACATGATCAAATGAATGCTTCAATAGCATAAATCTAATGAAAAAACTCTTAGTTCTTTTCTGAAATGTGACTTTGTTCAACAATGCAATCAACTTTTGTTCCTTTGTTGGATTTCAGGGATCCGAAAAAGATTTTCTTTTACTTTAGAAAGGTTATTTATCTTATCCTTTCAGTTTTATGATAGTAAAACGCAATTGTAGAGAAATAAGAGAGAAAAAAGTGCGTATAGCCATCTCTCGCAAAGACTACATATTCCAGTAAAGAAAAGTAGCATCTTTTCCATCTCGTCACAGAATACCAACAGATCTAAAGTCTAAAAAGGTCTAAGAGGTAACTGAGACCAGGTCTGAAATGTGGCTTTGTTCATCAAATGCAATCAACTTTTGTTCCTTTGTTAGATTTCAGGGGTCCGAAGAAGATTTTCTTTTACTTTAGAAAGGTTATTTATCTTATCATATCAGTTTTATGACAGTAAAACACAATTGTAGAGCAATGAGAGAGAGAAAAAAGTACATATCTCGCAAGGGCTGCATTTTCCAGTAAAGATAAGTAGTATCTTTTCCATCTCGTCGCAGAACCCCAACAGATCTAAAGTGTAAAAAGGTCTAAGAGGTAACTGAGACCAGGTTTCAGTAGAGATTGCATATGCGTACCGAAACGTAGTCTTTATTCTGTTTATTTAGTTTTTAAAGGTAAAGAAAATTCTAGAAATTCTCTGCTAGAATATGTATTTCTCTTTCTCGGTCGCTTTCTTTCATACATCGTAGGATCTTAAGTATAAAGGATCTCACATGTAATGTCTTATTGTCAGGGGTCCCATTTGCCATCAGACAATGGGTGCATTCTGCCATTATTCTTATTTAAATACATGTCGCTCCAAAGAAGAAAATAAAAATTACATTATAAGACTCACAAAGCATTATGAAATTAACGAACTGAATTTAAAAATTAATAAATATTCATAGAGACTATTTTCTAAAAATCTTTTTTTAAAACACTGTAAACAGCAAAGTAGAATCTTTGAATCAGCAAATACAGCAAAGTAGAATCTTCGAATGTAAACAGCAAAATAGAATCTTCGAATGAAAATCTCACAGAACAAAGATAAAAAATGAAATAAAGGACTGAATAAGATTTGAAAATCAGTGGAAGGATGAAAAAGTTCATAAAAGAGTTTCCTGAGACAATTTTTGAGTAAAATCCTTGTTAAATCACAAACTTAATTTACGTTTTGGGAAAATTAAATACTTTCTTTGTATAAAATATGTGCTAAATGGACTAAATTTTTGTTTTCAATTCAGTGCGACTTATCAATTCGAGATGTGAATCAGGATGAAATCGAATATGCTTACAAAAAGGGAAATTATATTGGATGGACAGAAGTCTCGGCAAAAGAGGGTCTGATGGTGGACGACTGTATGAAGTAAGTTGACATCTGTAATTGTTTTATACTTAATGTCGCAGATTTTAGAAAAGGAGAGAAAAAATTGTTAAAATACAGAAGCTATTCCATTAACTAGTTAAAAATACAGCGATTTAATTATTTGTACAGTTGGAAGCTGTATAATATTTTTGCTCAACGCAATTGAGGGTATTGGCGCAATTGAGGTATCAACGCAATTCATTGGTTTATTGTGCTTTCATGCAATTTATCAACAAAACTCAAACTTTACTTTTAATTTTTTAAAAATAGGGTAATTGGGAAAATTTTACAATAACAAAATAAGCTAGTTGTGAGTTTGGGAAACTTTACAATATTTATAGAATGGTATACCTGACCATATCATTCTTCATGAACATTATTTTAATTGGAGGTAAGAAATAAAACTCATGCGGTATTGCAATTTCATTTGAATTTTCTAGGAAGTAAAACAATTTTACTCTCGCAAATTTATCATACTTCACATCCGAAATCTAAGTTAACTCATAAAACAACTTTCATCAAACTTATTGGATCATTTAGCATAAGGCTTACTTGGCACAACAAAGTTTTTGAAGAAATACATTACAACTTTAAGGAACTTAATCAAGTATTCAAAAATGTTCACCAAACATTTAATTTATTTATCTGCAGTGTTTCATAAGAGGTTTTAGGATGATCGAAGAATTTTTGTTCCGAGGACTATGTTGAATTTACGAAATGAATTACTGAAGTTAAAATGCAATAATAGAAATGGTGTTGCTTATATATTTGAAGAGATTTACAATCGTACTAAATGCATTAAAAGTTCTTTATAGTAGTCTAATAACGATCTTTAAACAACCAAAAGAAATATACTATGATATGAACGACCAAATTAATAAAACAATTTCATCCCAATACTATTTTGGGATGCATAGTGAGAAATTGAATTCTCTGAGAAACAAAAAAGGGTACTTCGCCTCACCCGAAGGCTGTCGGATAAATTTAAATGACTGTAACACAACGAAGACTAGAGCCGAATTATGGTTGAGTCCCAAGGGCTCCATCGGTCACGGTAGGCCTCTCGAAGGAGACACGTCCCGTCATCTATATCCCATCATCAACTTCATACCATTTTTGTATCCACCAAGGTGCGAGAAATAACCAATTTGCCGGAAGATCTCCCCCCCCCTTTTAGGTGCTGCCCGGGGGAGAGATAATTGTATCACCTGCGAAAATCATGCAATAGAAAGCAAGCAGGACCTGCGTGCGTGCGTGCGCGCGCGCGCGCGCGCGCGTGTGTGTGTGTTATGCAAAACCATTAGTTTAGATTATCTATACATAGTATAAACTGAAGTTTTCTTAAGGCGTTTGTATGTTTGAACCACAAACTCGAGAAATAAACGGATGTTAGAGATATTTATACCATTTTGTTGAGCATTTAGTGGGAAAGCTTTTAGTACATTACAGTCATATCAAAATAAGGAAAAAGGAGTTTTGTAATTGCGATTTTAACTTTGTACTTATCTGCGCATGTGCAAATAGCAAGACCTATGGTATGCCTATGCGATAGATTTCTTTAATTACATCTGATTTTAAAAGCGATTCTAAACTCATTATGCCTCTCAAAAAGTAAATTCAACCTTGGCCAGGAGATAAAAGAAACATTCGTTTAGCGGATATCAGATAAATAATGTCCACAATTAGGGAAGGAGAGTCTTTTGATGAGCGAAATAACCGTCTTTCTTTAAATCCGAATGCAATTGAATTGTGAAGACTAAGTTAATCTCCTGAGGACCGAAATGATCTCCATTGTTTTGTCTAAGGACATATCATATTTTTACCTTTCTAGCAGTCTGAATATGGGCTATGAAACTTGTTTTATAACTATTTTTGATAAATTCAAAATATATTTTTTGTTTGTTGGATGTTACATAACATACCCCTGTCATATCGGGTGTAGGTTAGACTTAAGATTAAAACTAATTTTACTTCTTGGATGCTATGCCACGGGCAAAACCGTGCGGCGGGTACTGCTTATATATATATAAGGCAAAACCATTAGTTAAGAAATGCAACACGTAAGAAACTGGTCTTCTGGTATATTTAAAGTCTTGCGAAACAAGGTACAAGCGAGTAACCAAAGACACTGAAAAATATTATTTCGAAACGCGCGGATAAAAGGATTTAGTACCTAAACATTTAAAATAAAAAATATTTAGAATTTCTATTTCTAAAAATTAATGTGTTAATAACGGCATGATTATTTATAGATTCCTAGTTGATGCCATGCTTAGTCGAGAAGTTGGAAAAGTTTCCGTTGTGGAAGATCAAGAAACGGGTGAAGACAAAGTTGATATTTCCAAAGGACCCAAGAAGAAAAAAGGATGTTGTAAATAACACTTTTGTAAAAAAAAATTTATATATATATTATTTATCATAATGTAAAAGTTCACAAGTAATGCAAAAATGCATTTTATAATAAATATCGTCATTTTTGTCTTAGTTTCCGATATAGTTATAAATATAGAACATACGAAACATAAACATGCACTAGATAAATTTTTGCGTTTATTTTTTTAATTTATGGTCATAAAATAATTAAGATTTTTTTTTCACGCAGCTACCTCTACAGATAAGGTTGAATTTTTAAAGAGAGTTCGTGCACTTTAAAATAATGAAGAAATAAAAATGCCCTATAATAAAATGCAAAAGTTAATTCAAAAATTCCCTCAGTTTTTGAATACTATCGGAATAAACATTTTGCGTATCAATCCATAGTATAAAGTAATAATTGAAGAGGGGATATACGATTTAAAAGCACACAAAACCTCAAAAATCTGTTTTAATTCAGAAATCAGAACTAGAGTCCGATACTGAGAACACTTGATCCAAATTAACATGAGTGCGTTTAAAAAAGAGGTCAAAATGAAAAATACTTCTAATAAAGAATTAATTCTCCTGCATTGCATTATTCAATAATAAAAAGTGAGAAACTGCTATTCAAGGAAGGGAGGGGAAGGAGTTAATATTGCAATTAATTTTCAAAATTTCAGCAAAAATTTCATTATAAAGGTTACAAAAAAAAAAAAAAAAAAAAAAAAAACAGTATTTTATGGAAAGTAAAACAGAAAACTTGAGAGAAATATATCATAGCAAGTGTGAAATATGTTGATGAAGCAGTTCTTAGTAATTAATTTGTTGCTTTTTTTCAATACATAACAAATCAGAAAAATATTTCTGAAACATTTAAACAGAAATTTAATTAATAGAGTGCGGAAAGACGGTAATTTCTATCGATCCCTACAAGAAAATCAATATCATTAAGAATGTAAAAATATAGTTAGTATAAGTCCTTTAAAAATGGTTTTTAAGATTTACTTAACACTCGGTTAATTCCACACGCTGAACACAAGGATTTTATTACAAGCAAACCAGAATATTGTCGATTACGTATGCATAAAGGATATTGTGCATTTCCCAAATGGAATTTTCAAAACCTCTAAGTGAAACTATATATATTATCATTATAGTTTATTGTACCATCTGTATATATATCATTTTATTTTCTTTTAAAGAAAAATTGAAAGAATTTTTATAAGATTTAAAAAAACACTAGTATCTTTCCTTCAATAAAATTACTTTAAAAAAAGGATTTTATCTCTTTTCCACAGATCAGTTTTGATATTTCCATTTTGTAAATAATACAGAATTTACTTAACGAAAAGGAAAAATTGATAAACCATTTCTTGCTTTTATACCTAACAGAATATCACACTAATTTAATTCTATAGTGATATTAAACATTTGATGAACAATTACAAAATCATACTGCAAAATTTCCGCAGATTTTTTTCTAGCAAAAACAATAAGAAACATAGTTCAATAAAGTTTTTACTAAACGCTAAAAATTTTACTCCATTTAGGGACAGACATGGAAAATAGAATGATTGAACAGTAGCTCGTAAATTGTTTCGTTAATGAATACATAGCGTAATTAGTTTCACTGTACAAAAATTTTGCATAAAATTTATTGAAGTTTTTAGATGTGTTGAAAATATTCAACTGAACCTTTTCATTCTCATTCAAAACTCCTTTAAATAAGTTCAATGTCTGCTTAAATTAACCCTCCAGTGGCTTATAGCGCGATTTTAGCTGTTTGGCAATCAGTACAATTTCTGTCGTATCCCGCATTTTTTCGCAGTTTAGTGAGTTAATATTTATGATTAAAGATTTTGAGTGTTCATTTGTTTATCAACAGCATTTACTGACAAAAGATTTATACTTTAATTACTGATTTTTACCTCTCTCTCTACTGCCTAAAATTTCAGCATTCTAACCTCATTAGTAATTTTTTAAAACCAAATTACCAGAGAATTTATTTTAAAAAATTGATATTTTAAAGAAATATCAACTTTATTAATATGAAAAAGAAAGGGTTTTGGCCTATTCCTTATTACCTATTAATTTTTACAATAAATGAACAGAATGTATTAAAAAGTTATTCTAGAAGAAATTTTCTAGTTGTAACATAATTAAAAGTGGAAATGTCCATCCACAACTTCATGGTTTATTAAAAAAAGACATTATATTCGAATTTTTTGTTTTATTACTCATAACATGATTAAAGAAGAAAACTTCATTCCACAGTTTAAAAAAAAATCTAATGTAATAATAGCTTTTAGATTTATTATCTACAAAATGAAACATCTGGTTGAGAAAACAATTTGTTTACATTTTTGGAGCAAATTTTAGGTTATCTTGGCCTAGTAAGCAATATGATAATAAACACAAGCTTCAATTCTTTTATACAATTTGATAATTTAAATACAGCTCAAAAATTTTAGTGGCAAGTCTTCAAAAATTCGCAACATATATATAATTTTAACAACAAATCATTTTAATATCATAGATTTTTTCTGCAAAGTTTTGGCAAATTAATTTAATGATATAATCGACTATGATAGAAACAATAATAAAAGTAATTAAATAATGTAATGGCAAACAGTTAAAAGAGAAATTTAATAAAACAAGTCAGCATCCTTTTTATAACATTCACCATCACTATTAAATTGCATCTAAATGAATTTAAAAAAATAGTTTGCATGAACTTATCACTTTCAAAAGTAAAGAATATAACTGAAAAACAAATCTTGACAGATTGCCTTTGTCAGCCATAATTTACATTATTTAGTAAATCATTAGATGAATTGCAAATCAAACAATGAATAAGGTTTTAAAAAGCATATGGAAAACACAATAATTTAAATATTAATATGAGTTATAAAAAACAAACAAAATGAAAATATTTCCCAGAAAAATAAACCATAATTTTTGTGCAATGAAGTAAAGAGAAACAATACAACAATCATACATATAAAACTTCTTCCATATGAAGGAAATTAACTTGCAGTTATTAAATATAGCAAATATTACACAAGATTTTATTTGAAAAAACAAAAAGAATTTTTCTGCTTTTATATTTAAAAAATTTCTAAACAATTAAATCTAATGTCTAGCATATACACTTCCTCAATTGAACTTAAAATTAAACTTATTAAACAGCAACATTATATGGTAATTATTTAAAGTTAAGTTAGAAAAAGTTAATCCAATTATGAATTTAATTACAGTAATTTTGGTTATCGATCTTCTAATTTCTCTCATCTTAAAAACAATCACAAACAAGTTGTGAATAGCAAATGCCCGTTGTATTAACAATGCTAGTTTGTAAGTTGAAGAAATTATTTATCCTATAAATTACAGAAAAAGTATTCAGATTTTCATTCCCATAACAAAATGCTTATTTATTATTAATAATTAGCCAAGTAATTAAAAACAGATACTTGATTACTATTAACAAATAAAATCAGATATTACCAATTTTACAACATATTTCAATTCTTCAATAAATAAATTATATGGATTCATAGAAGAGTGTAGTTTCAATAGATTTATCTCTAATTAAAAATATAAATTCAGAGACTATTGTTATTTTATTATAATGCCAACCAATATATTTTTAACAAAAATATAAATTCCTAGTATATGATTTTTTCTCATTTTTTAACTTAGTAATCATATCACATAAATCATAATGCTATTTACACATAATGCTTGCATTTCTGCATAACTGTACTGAACATGCAAGCAGTGGTATAATTAGTTAAACATATATGCAGCAAATAGAATGAATGAAGAGCAAATTACATTATCTTTTAAATATATTTTCAACTGCATATCAGTAACTTTGATACTAATATTTTTATGCTGTAAAAAGCAAATAAAAATACTTTTACAATATATTGCACCCTTACATGATAAGATATCTTTCTTGACGAATTTGATTGAAACCTTGGCAAATTTTATATGCCTTACTCAAAACCTTTAATGACAACATATACTACATGGCAAATATTAACAAACGAACAGTACCTTTTAACTTTTAAATAAGACAGTGGACGGTACAAAGCATTAATAACTAACAGATTATTTCAAAAATGTTTTCTTAATATATAAAATTCCTAAAAGGCTAGACAGACACTTTAATATTTTAGAACATCAACGTAATGAAATGGAAAGAAAAGCCAATACTAGTCTCAAATTTATAAATATATATCAAAAAGAGGATGTTGAATTTTCAATTCGGAAATTATCTTAGGATAATGCAGAAACCATATACGTTAATGGACTAAAATTAAAATGCCTATTCTCCAACTCTGCATTCAGAAAAAAATCATACACATACTATGACAAAAAATAAATATACTCATACAACAACATTATGAATACAACAGCAAAACAAAAATTAACCAGCAAAAGAAGGTATATTAAGTATCAATTATATTTGTATAAGGAATAAAGAAATAATCTAATAAGGATATACAATTTTTAAAATTAATATTCATTTTATTTCCCCATTCAAACTTAACAGCATAATCTAACAATCCATAAAAAGTATTGTAAATGATAATATACACGAACATATTGTAAAAATAAATATATATTTATAACATTTAATTTGAAAAATAAAGCTTATTTAAATGTGTAAATAAAAAAACAATCTTAAATATTGTTTTGTTGAAACAGCAATGAGATATTTCTCTCGTAATGATCATATTTCTTGTGAGTCAGTATAAAAATACAATTTAAAAAAAACACTTTTAACAGAGTATTTATTTCTCAAGTTTTATTTTTTTAATAATATTTTCAATTAAAATTTCTACATTATAGAAAATGTTCGCCATGAAGCTAATTAAGTTAGAAATAAATTGAAATAAGTTTCAAAAAGGAAAAAAAATTAACTGGATATTCTGTAGCCTTACACAACAATATATCAAAAAAGATAGAGAGAAATATCTGTAAATCAATATTTTAGAGACACACACAAAAAAAAAACTTTGAGAATCATTTGTTTTATAATCTATATCTTCCGGCATAAAAGGACTTAATAAAAACATAACAGTAAATTTTCATCAACAAAAAAGAAAAGAAAAAGATCACAACAATTAAAACATATATTTAACTATCCTCACAACACCATTATTTACAAATCAAACTATACAATGTTATACTTTGGTATAAAAATATCGTTTTAAATGTTTCTTTAAAAGATAAAAGCAATTACTCTCGTAAAGGTCATTTTTAAAATTATATAGATTCAAGGCACTTTTTAAAAATTACCAAGACACATCACAGTTTACTTAACAGAAGCTTCCTGTATAATTGAGGAACAGAAAACCTTTTAAGCAACAATTTAATTTACTAATACTGAGAGAAAATATTTTGGCAGCTGTTACACATTTCTCCATTTTACAGAACACAAAATATTATATGAACACTACTTGAATCAGCATTTTATGAAACCAACTATTTACAAATAGTTCTGTTATATATTTATTTTGTGTAATAAATATACAATCAACCAGTAACCAATATCTTTTAAAAGTTTTAAATTATTTTACCAATATGTCAAAAATACTTATATTGGTGATAAATTTAGTATTAGTAAAACAGCATTGTTCAAAAAAAGAAATTAACTTTTCATTTAATTTCTCTAAGTTCCTTAATTCAGTTTATTTAAGGCAGTTCTTCAAAGCTAATTAAAATAATGTACAGTTCATTTTATTATAAAATTCAGATGGACAATCTCAATTTTATTATTTAACTATTTTTTCGAAAATAGAAGTCACATTTTTGTTAATTAGGTTTGTTCCTAAAATATTTTATTTACAATAAACATTCTGCTTTATCACACAATACCGTGAAGTTCGTAGCAAAAAAAGCTGAAAGAGCAGATAAATCACATAAAAATGAAGTCCCCTTCGACTTTAAAAGCTTCAATTGATAAAATATTTTAAAAATAAAGTTCATCTATAAATTTAACAACATTTGTTATTTGCTATAATTATTAATCACGTGTGTATTGTCCCGTTTGACTAGATTGTTTTGAGCAATCAAGCGACTTTCTCCATGCTTAAGAGTGAAGAAAAATTCAGGAGGGATTTCTTGCTTATCTAAACTGTCTCGTAATTTTCGAGGAGGATCCAGGTAATACTAGAAAGAGAGAAAAAATTTAATATTCAACAATTTCTTATTGAAAAAATTATAGATATCAATCTTCAGATGTGAAAATAATTTTTAAACTAAATTACTGCAAATAAGGTTGCACACAGAACCACATTCAATTTGATAAAACATTAAAAATAAATAAATAAAAGATTATACATGATCTGAAAAAATTAATAAAACCAAAAAAATAATAAAAGAATTTAAGCTTTGCTAAAACAAAAAGAATAAATAACAATAAAACGATTATATTTTCCCAAAAGGAATAGAATTCAATTAAAATAGGTAAGGAGACATAAATCTATACATCAAAAATATTATTCTTGCACTTAAGAAGACAAAATTTTATTTAAATAATACACAAACAGAATAAATACTAAATTGTTCTGTTATTACATTTTATGTTGTAAACACATATTGAATAATTCATATTATAAATAACAGAGAATACAAAAATACTCTGCATTCTTAATTATTATCTTAATAATAAGAAAGAGAAAGTAAGGAATCATTAATCACTTCTGAACATAGCCTGAAATGCATGCACAGGAAAGTTAAAGAGCAAGTGCTTGATAGACTCTAAAAGAAAAACTTTCGGAGTATGTTGACGAAACTTCGCATTTGTTTTATTTTTAACTTGAGTAAATAAATCATACATTAAAAAAAGTTTAGTTCAATTTTTTCCATAGGTCACACCTTTTAGTGACATTACTTTATACATTGAAGTAATAGTCTATTTTTCTTAGTTAAAAAAATTAGTTTAGTTTTTTTAAACTTAGTTTCTTAGTTAAATTTATTATATTTGCTCAATACATAAGCTTTCAATTGCAATTAAATGCTGCAGATGCAATGCTGTATGTTTCACAGTAGCACCTAAAGTTTTCTGGAGAATTTTTAGGTCATGTCTAGCAATGCTGCTTTTTAAATCAACAACAGATTTAGGCTTTTCCTTATAACTGCAGTCTTTCTTTGCAGCCAGACGTCTCAAGGATTCAAATTAAGTGAAAAGGGTGGACAAGCATTTCAGAAACATCAGCTAATTTTACGATCACCATTAAAAGTTTGACGAACCAAATGTTAAACAGACTTAGCAATATGAGGTGGGTCTCCATCTTGCATAAATATTGTTGAATTTAGATTATTTCTTTCTTGAAGAGCAGAGTAAAAGTATTTTTTATAATTTTACTTTAACTAGTGAACTGTTATTGTACAGCGAACCTTCAAATGCAATTGTTCGCGTAAGATTTTCGAAAAAGAAAAGAAAATGGAACGATAATAAAGTTAGCAGTCATACCCATTAAACTGTAACAAATAATGAATAGAAAGGTTTACCAAAAACACAACGCGGGTTGAATGAGTTCCTTCTTATACTTCTGTGTGTTGACATGTCCTCATACAGCGAAATGCGCTTCTTCAAAGTCAAGATTCATCGTAATCAATTTTGGAAATAATGAAATTAACAAAATCATTTCTTTGTTATGAATGTCCTGGTTGAAAGTGCCGAGATATTTTAATTTTATATGGATAGGATAGTAAAATATAGCGCATGACTTTTTACAAGTTTGGACATGTTATTGATAAAGTCCTTGCTATTCTTCTAGCACTTACATGTTAGTAATCCACTAGCCTTGAATCAAAAGATACCTAATTCTTTCCACAATTTCCTGATAGACAGTGTACCGTCCTCTGGTTCCAAGGAGAACATCGAAATCTACTGTAGCTTCAAACTTACTAATCATTTTCTTCAAACCATTCACAGACATCAGATCTTTTCTCAAATCTTTAAGACAACTATATTCTTTCAAAGCAACAGTAGAATTGCTATTCTTTTGGTAAAAATACTATAACAACTGAGCATGATCTACCTTCGGCAAAGTCAATGCTGTAACTTAAAGAAACATTATTTTTATAAACAAAATGTTTTTAAAATTAAAGTGGTAGGCACTTTAACAAAGAAAGAAAGCACTTAATAACCTGCTGAAAAAACTGAATTGATTTTTTAATAGTATAGTTTATTTCGCCTTCCTCCAAATGTAACAAATACCAAGTTTCTTCAATATATTTTAAGTAGTTTTTCTTCTGGAGTTTTTCAAACACTTGTACTTTAATTATAACCACTCTATATATACAACACTTAAAAACAATTTGGTATTTTTGGTTAATATCACATTACACTTACTGTTCAGTAATAATTATTAAGTTCCTTTTTATTGTTAAATAAAGATTCTTAAACATTTATTATTATTTTTTTATTACACGACATCTAAGTTCAAAAATAAATAGGAAAATGATATATTAAAAATAATTATCCCACAAATTTGCATGAATTATTTCACATTACTAAAGATTTTTAATTATTATTTTTCTGCATACGAATTGCTGAGGCGAGAACTTTTACAACCAAAAATATGGTTCAAACAAATCGTACTATAAATCCATTTTAATTTAAATGTATTTAGTGTGAATATTTGCACCTAATAAATAATGTGAGCAATGACTTGATCATACATAAATCAGGTAATGTCTAACTCACATGAGTGTCTATTTACACTAAAATAGATTCTCTTTATTAAATACTTTTACGGTAATTAGCAATTAGAAAATTTAGAAAAGAATGTGCGCTAGTATAAACAATTGCCAGGCTACCTACACAAATATAAAGTTGAAGTGATGTGGAGCAGTGCATTAGATACTCAAGATTATCAAGAGCACTAGAAGAGAGATTTCTGCGATGTGGTGAATAGAAAAACAAAAACGATAGATTGCTTGCCAAGTGTTTTGTTTCTGGGCAAAAGTATCATACAGGGTTACTGAGATATGGTACTGTATAGAACACCCAGTGACTGGCAATGTGAAACATAATTTAGAGGCAATACCAAGTTCTTTTACCTGGAGAACTAATAAATTGCATATTGACTTGTAGCAAAATGCAACTTGAATATTCGCATTAAAAAATACCAGCTCTACTTTTGTGTATATATATATATATATATATATATATATAAAGTAAGAATTTTCCACTAATTGATTTGACATATTAAATTAGCAACAAAAATATGGTTTCAAGGATACCAGGAACAGATGAATTGATTATTAAAAACTGTGATACAAACAATTTGAAGCTGTCAATGAACAATATGTATTTTATACGAACAATTTATATTAGTATAGTTTCAATGAAGGAAAATTAAATTTATTGCTATGTCTTAGTAAATGATACCATACCTCATTAGCCAGGCAAAATGTGCCCCAATGAATAGCTAAGCTTCGTTTACTACGAACATCTAAGTGTATCTGAACAGCCTCTTCAGGATTAATATGCTGATATTTCATAAACCATCTGAATGACAAAATTCTATGAGTTATCTTTAGAAAGAGCACAAAATTTATTCATCATCATTAAAACCAATAAAAAAACTAATATAATTCAAATAAACAAATATAAAATAAAAACTACTAGTAAAGCAGTAATCAATTTATACATGAAATAAATTATAATAACTAAATTATAACTACTAATAAAATGTTAACTTCATTTTTGACTAACCTCCTTCAGTGACAAGCTAGTTCACAAATCTTATTAATTCATTGAATTAAATTATACAAATCACCTTTACATTTTTAACTTGTTTATTTTTTGACAATTCATTTCATAAACAAAATGAAAATTTGTATAATGTTCTACATCTAATGGAATCTCACACTCAAACATTTTAAATAACGCAGGCAGAATAACTTTAAAACACGCATCCAGATTTAATTTTCTTTTTCATACATTTTTTGGTTACACACAAATTCAGCTCATTATAAAGCATAGATTTCAACTAATTATATTATTGGCATAAAAATGAAAAGATTATTTTACCATAGATAAAAAGGGAGGGCTAAGATCATAACTAAAAATTTAATTCGTTGAAACTAATGTAGAAACAGTTTTATAATTGCTTTTCATTTAATGCAACCACATCCAAATAAAAAAACAGCAAATATCAAATCAAAATGATTAAAATGAATCCCATTTTATTACTATAAGAGAATTTAAGCAAGGCAAAATAATTAGCACTACTTAAAAATATGGTTTTTAATTCAGTATGAATAAAAAATGGTTATGCTTTGTCATATTTTGGTTTTGTTTTATTTCATAATATCTTTTTTTATTATTATTTACATTTAACTCTTTCTAATTGAATATACCTTTCAGTACTTTTTTATGGTGGCAATTACAACTGAATAGTAATGTGTATATATATATATATATATAAGTCACAAAAAAAGTAAGGGTATTAGATGGCACATAATACTATATTCAAAAATTAAGAGCTAATCCTGAAATCCAAAGCTTAAAAGAAAAATGAGATCAACATTAAGTTAATATAAAGATTTTAATGTATAATAGTGATATTTCATTTTTTTCTTGCTTAATTAATAAATATATTTAAGTTAGTTAAACTAATAAAATAGCGAACAGTTAAAAATACCTTGGTTCATAAGCTCCAATCGGAATAGCACTTAAATCAAAAGGTCCATGTACTCGACCAATTTGCTTAAAAACATCACAGTATCCAGTGTCACCAGCAAAAAAAAATCTATATCTTGGACCTAATATACACCAGCTGCCCCATAATACCTAATAATAAATGTGAATTTTTATTCAGAATATTAGCTTCAAAACATTTCTTAAAATAAAGTTAGGACCACAATATCAATACATATAAACATTTTAACTAAAAACAGTCATAAAGATTATCTATTACATGCTTAACATATTAAATCATTAACTAATTCATAAAGGTAAAGAAAACAGGGGGGAGATAAATATTCAAAAAAATAAATTAGCTACCTTATTATCGTCAGCTATTGTACGTTTGCTCCAATGTTGAGCAGGAGTGAAGACAAAAAACGTATCACTGTGTTCAGGAACACAGTTTTCTTCCCACCAGTCAAGTTCAACTACATTTTCACAGCCCACTTGCTGCATCCATGTCTGTAGTCCTAGAGGCACAAACCAACGAATATCTGTTCCAAACCTGATGAAATAGAAAAATTATATTATTGCAATTACACTCTTATTCTAACAAATATTTTTTTTAAACCTATATAATCCTATAGAGTATATACAAATTTATTTGAAGTTGAGATAAGATACAAAATGTTTCCAACATGATTGTTTGAAAATCTAATGAATTGTAAAGATAATTTATATTAATTTTTTTAACCATCTGCAACAATTAGTAAATAATATTTCGTTAGTATGGATTGAATATTTAGGATTGGGCTTATTTTCTTATCATACACCAAAACAATTATATCTCTATATAATCACTCACATAATGTTTCATATTATTATTGTTGTTGTTTTTATTTTTTTCTCCCTAGGTCATTTATTTCTTTGTATGTTTATGACTTCTTAAGCAAATGAGTCTAATTTAATAGGTTCTTTTACTTCCTGATAAAGCAATAGCATGGGTAAACTATCCTAAATTTCTTTTAACAAGAATGAAGAATGTATCATGCAAAATTGGAAGATGATTGGAAGTAGATGTTATGGGAAAAGTTAGGCTGTTTTGAGAAACTCATTTTTTTTTTTTCCAAAGGATATTTTCACACACAAAGTATGCTTTCATATGCAATTTATCACAGCAAATAGCCATTAGATGGCTTTAGATAAGATTGCTGATGTCTTATTTTCACACCAACTTTGTGGCTTTGAAATGTAAATATCACAAAACTCCTTCTATTTGCCTCTTTAGTAGTGAGAGTCATTGTAAATAATGACAAACAATAAAGATTTCAACAAAATGCTTGGTGAATCAATTAAAAAAAATGTATATTTCACATCAATGCTTTTTTTAGCTTGTTGTATAATTAAAATCAAAATGGATGAAATATAAAGTATCACAATTACATTCAAAATCAGAATTTGTTTGTGTGTGTGTGCACACATGTTTTCTAAGATGAAGAGTAGAAATAATATGTAGAATTATTACTTTTTCGAATGTAGTTAAATACAGGATTTTCACTTTTTCACTGTCATGAAAAAGTATAAAAGCATCAAAAAGATTAAAATACTTGAAGTTTTGGGAAATATTTTCAGCTAAAGTGTAAAACAGTTAATTACAGAGCTTAAGAGATAACAAAAAAGTAAGTGACAAAAACAAAAATTTATACAAGGCATTCTTATAAATAAATACCACCAATTTCTAACTTAGCAATCAAAAAATGATTGCAATGCCCTCTAAATTATGCAGAAATAGTTTATCTGTTAAAATTATTACAGAAATGATTTATTGCATTCTATAGAAAGGTAATTTTCTATCTTAAACTAAAATGCAAAAAAATAAAATAATTTTCCATTTTAGTACAATCAAAGAAGCATCATATCAAATAAAATATTACTAACTAAAAAACATACAAAATTTTTAAATAAGCAAAATTAAAAGAAACAATTAGAAATTCAGCTTCCTTTCTTCTCATTACATTCAAAAGAATTTTGCTTCAAAGAATCATGCAGTCCCCTTTCCCAATAAAAAAAAAGCACTTCATTAAAAGCAATCTTAATTGTAAAATGTAATTATATTATGAGAACAATTAAAGCATCACGTAAAAATAATATTATTAACAAAATAATGACAAAAATAACTTTTCAGACTATACCTTGCATTTAAAAGGATCACAGTATTCAGATCCAAATGATCATAATGAGAATGACTAATTACAACAGCATTGATATGAGGAAGATCATGAATTGAACAAGGAGGATCTCTGAATCTTTTAGGACCAACAACTTGACTAGGAGAAGCACGATCACTAAACATAGGATCAGTTAAAACATTCAAACCATGCATTTGAACTAGAACTGTGGAATGTCCCATCCACGTAACACGTATTCCATCATCTGGAATTTGCAACTTTGAGAAATTTTGTTTAACTATAGGCAAAACCAGATCCAGTTCCTGAAAAAAAAAAATTAAAATGATTTTTTTTTCATTACTGCTAAAATATTTCCACATACATAATTAAAATGGAAACAAACTATAATATAAAATTTCTGAAAAAGATTATATCAGTATCAATATGTAAGAAACAGAAAAATGAATAAATATTTATGTAAAATTATCTATGTAATAAACTTTATTGCTTAATTTCAAGAAATAATATTTTAATATTATATAATTGGAATTTACAGTTGAAAGAGCAGTTTCACTGAAACCTGAACAGTTGAAAATATATAAAAGAAATTAACAGCTATAGCATGAAAATTTTAATAAATGCAAATTCCTAATTTAAAAAAAAATTTCAGTGTCTTTAAATATATATAAAGCATAAATTATTGATGGCCACAATAAATAAAATTAAAAGGTAAAAATTACCTTAAAAATATAGCCTGAAATATTTAAATATTTTTTAATCTAATCGAAGACTATTTAACTAAGAATTTACATTGGAAAATGATAAACTGCTAATTTTATGATATATAGTATTATATTATTTCTAAAAGAAAAGCCACAAAACAAATAATAGATGAAAACACATTAAGTAAAAAAATACAAATTTCACAAAATAATGAAAAATAAACTTCAATTCTTGCAGCGCTTATATTACTGATATAACACTTTATGAGTTTTTCAATAACTTAGATTATATGGAGCACTTGTAATGTTTTCCAGGTTGAAAATCTTCCTATAAACAACAATGTTTTTTGTTTGTTTTTGTACATACTGTATATTTATATTTCTTCAACTCTTTTAGAAATGTATATACTTTTCAAATTCATTTTTGCTATACTGGCGCAAAAACCTTCAATACTGTTACAAAATACTATAGACATTAATATATGGAACATGTTTGAAAAGAAACACATGAAACTATAAAGGGTATTTAAAAAATGAGTAGAAACTGGAAGTATAATTTATGCTATATGTACATGTTTATAAAAAAAATAAAAGCATGTAATACAACAGCCTCAAAATCCAATGCTGATGCCTTTTATCAAGAAAGTTTCTCTTTATAGTAGAACCTTTTTGCAGTTAAGTAGTTATAAAAATTACAGGGAAAAGGAAGACCTATTTTAAATGCAAAGTTGTAATAAAAATATAAGAAGATACAAGCTAAAAATACAAGTTATAAGACAGTCTAACCCTGATTAAGAGCTAATTGATGCCTAAGTTTTTGACAGTGATTGAATGATCAAAAATTAACCCAAATGTCACTCAATTTACAGTAAAATATTTAACTATATAAATTAAATAATATAATCAAGTTGCATTTGTAGATCTCATTATAGGACAACTCAGGAGTCCAAAAAGACAAAAATTATAATTGAAATAATGAAGAGAGCTTTTTTGAGATAACACATAGTCAATTTCTTTTAGCAAAAATTAAATAATTTAAACATAAATGACTAAAGAATTTCAAAATACTTATTGAAGATTCCAAAAGGAAAAAAGATATATTAAATGAATTGATAAAAAATAAATATGATTGCTCCTAATGCTAAATATTTACTTCCAAATTTATGTCTTCTAAACATATAATTCAGAATAGCAATCATTTATTTAAATATAAACGAAATAAATTTAGAGAAAATTAATTTTTACAGCTTGTTTCAAATAAATCCTATTTTGCCTAGGTTAAAACAGCATAATCTATGAATAATATACTTTTTCATATTCCCATGAAATTTTAATTTGTTATAATTTAAATTTACAACAAATTAAATACATCTTAAATGGATTGAAAATTAATTTTAATTTGCTTGCCTGATGTATAAAGGATAAAAGGCATGAACATGTTACTTTACCTAATAATTTTACTGAAAAACTTATATTATCTTTTTATGAAACTATACCGCATTAGCTGATAATGAGTGATAAGCTAATTATGTCTAACAGATTAAATTAAGAAAGAATCCATTAAAGCAATTCTAATCAGTATGTAAATTTTTAAACCATAAAATGTTTACAGAGAGCAAAATTGTA
>JAOUZG010050968.1:15738693-15766425 GCA_026289955.1 Argiope argentata
ATGTAATTTTATCATACTGAATGTGTATCCTTTGGCCCATTTTTAGTCCTCCCTGAATCTTTATTTCAAATTAATCTTGAGAGTTTTAAAAAGTAAGCATGTACACAAATGCAGTAATTAAAAATTAAGGAGATAGTACATGATTGAAATGGTGAATTCTGAATAATTTCTCCTAAAGTGGCTTATATTATGAAATGAAATCTTGATTGAAACAAACAATAATTGCAAAACAACATTCATTTTCTGCTGTTTTCTTGGGACAATACAAACAAATCTTACTTTTTTCAGCTCTAGGGAAAAGAAAAATGGTCTTATGTCTCAAATTATAAGATTTGAATTTTTTTGTTTTGTTATTTGCTCTTGTGATTTTTTTTATTAGTGATAAAATGACTGCTAAATATTACAGGAAACTGATATTAGATTAGATTAAATAACAAATTTGTATTAATTTTCATATTTAATTGCATGAAATATCAATTGGTTTCATGAAAAACTATTTTTTGAAAAAGCTTTTGATAGTTTATGAAACTTTCCACTTTTGAGACTTTTGTCTAATGTTAGATATTTACTTGATCAAACTAGAGCTGTGGTGAGATTTGTGTACATGCTTGCTTATTAAAAAAAAATTATGAAAATTGACTCATTAAAAAAATTTATCCAAAGTATACCTAAATTTTATTTCACTTGTAATCGTCTTCCCATGTTGTTTCATGAAAATATATCATTCACACCAGAGTTTTATTTGAAACAGCTCGAAAATAAATTTTAAAACAAAGCAGAATTTTACAGAAATGAACCGTCCTTTTGTTCGTGTGGTGTGGAAGTTTGGAGAGATGGTTGCCACTTCAGGTGTCTTTCTCCTCATAAGTCCGGGAATTCAAAATTAGCAGGTCTATCCAAAATAGTCTTAATGTTGCTTTCTAGATGGATGTTAATGTAACTAACTAAATTAAAACTGCAGAAATGGGCCACGTTATGTAGAACGACACTTTATATAAAAGAAAAAATTAAATAAAAGTGTCATTATTATAAGGACTTTTTATCGGAAGAATTTCGTAATTATGTAAATTGGCTGACTTTTTCTGTTTTAAAATCAAAGTTATTTGGTTTATAAAAATTAAAAGGTTTTTTAATATTAACTTGGACCAGGAAACTCTTATTTTCTTAATTATTAATTTTTCACCATAATCTTCTATTAGAGCTTTTATTAGTTTTAATTTATCTCCCGAATTCTGGTAGTTACATTCAGAAAATTGTAATTCCAGAAGAATGCATTTTGAAATAAAAAAAAACCGGTAGTCCAGTTAAAAATACTTTTTTAAAATGGGTATCAATTTCAAGTAAAAAAAATGATCGATATATTAGTCCTTATTATAGTTCTTGTAAAATTGATATATTGAAACTTAATCATTCTTAAATTTTAGAAAATGAGTTCAAGAATCTCGAAAATTTTAAATAAAATTACATTGGGGGGGATTTTCAATTGTATTATATTTTGTTTTTTATTAAATGCTTACTCTTGTAAAAGCTACAGCATTAATATTTGCAATTTTCTGAATAATATTTCAACAAGTTCTCAATTTCACATGTTTTTGAAAAGTAATAACTTGAAGTATGTGTTGTAAGTTTTAAAATAAAAATGAAATGCAGCAAATTTTACCAAGCACAAAATTTCATTTCCCCCTCCTAATAAAAAAGTATTTTTTCTGCCTAAAAAATCAAATTATATTCCTGAAATAATTTTTTTAAAGGAATAAAACAGTGATTTCCAGTTAACCATGCTGTTCTCCTTCGCCAAGAAATATCATATCATGTCATAGTAAACTCCAATTACCCGAATTAAGCGATCGAAAGTTTCTCAGATAATTTGCGAAAAAAATGTTATTTCTTTGGAGGAAAACAAAATTTTTAACTTATTATTAATTAATTAAAAACTTTCTCACCAAAAATCTTAATTTCCCCCCTGCCAAATAAGCAACGAATTCAGTTTGTTCCCCCTCCCCATTTAATGAGATCTGGCTTAAGATGTTTTCGGCTGATTATTTCAAGCGATTCAATTTTTTTTCTTAATGTTTGATCCATTTAAAATTAAACACGGCTAATTAATCGATTTCTCGGAATTATTTGGTAGTACTTTCGAATTAAAATAATACAAAATAAAGAAAATTAAGAATTTCTAATCTGCATTGCGTTACCCCAACTGACGTTGAAAATTCAACTCCAATTGGGTGCGTTCTGATTTATTTTCCAACGGATAAGAACTTGATTTTGTGATCAATTATTTATATTAATTGTAATTATTTAATAAAAAGTAACTAAAATAAAAAATTTCTTTGTTGACCTAAGTTGGAATTGTCTTAATTGTTTTTATATTACTTGTTCTTATTTTATCAAAAAATTATAATGATAAAAAGAATTCTTCCTAAGAACGTTAGATCTTAGAGCTTCACATTTTCTTGGAAGTTTATCTGTGGCTACGCATATTTTATAGTAGTTCCATTGTTTCTGTTGGCGTAACTCGCATTTCTTAAAGATAAAAGATTCATCTATTATTGTTCTATTATCCAGTTTATGTTTGAAAATTATCTTAAATTTGGGTTCGTGTTTTCAGCTTGTGTGCTCAACTATCCTGTAATCGAAATCCTGCAATTTTGAAACTGATCGATTTTTTTTACTGATATCCTTGTGTGTGACTTTCATTTCCTTACGATCTTGCTTTGTATGTAAGCTACGTGGGGGGAGAAAGAGAATTGATTGATCAGGGAGAGAGAAAGTATGGATTCTCTTTTTCTCTCAAGTGACGGCTTCCATTAACACCCTAATTTTTCTCGCATCTATCAAAAACCTGCTAAGTTTTTCTGTCTATCAAAGGGAGCGAAAATAAAGGGGAGAAAGAGAATATAAAATTTTGAAGTGTGATGCACACTTCGATTGTTATTAAACAGTGTTACTTTGCTAATTTGAAATTGTTGGGTTCACAATAAAAATTTGAAATAAGAAAAGCTGGCTTTAAAAGACAACAATGATTTTGAAAATAAAAAAAAGAAAATTTTTGTTTTAGTAAACGATTTTAATAAATAATATTTAATTAATATACAAGAAAAAGTAGTTTTAAATTGATATAATAACTAATGTACTGCTTTCAATCAAGAATCAATTTTAATTGACAAAAATTTTATAGAATTTTTAATGCAGTAGTTGTACAATAAGTATTGCAATTCACAAATAATGTTCATATTTTTTTAAATGGTGAGTTTTTTACTGTCTTTTTGACAGGAATACATCAAACAACAATAAAATCCTCGAGTGAATTAAAAATCCTATAAAAAATACCTCACTGAGACCACAATGTACTGTCTTATTTAATTACTTAGATTTGTTTAAAAATTCTAATTTTTTAAAACTATTTTAGTTTTGAATTCGGATTAACC
The DNA here is from genome assembly GCA_026289955.1 of Argiope argentata. Taxonomy (NCBI): domain Eukaryota; kingdom Metazoa; phylum Arthropoda; class Arachnida; order Araneae; family Araneidae; genus Argiope; species Argiope argentata. Next base: position 15,742,125 of record JAOUZG010050968.1, read on the forward strand.
AGAATAATAGAATGCATTTTAATAATATGCTCAAACAAATTAAGTCAATTTATAGACGAGTTTGAATTTAAAACGTTTGTAAATGCCAAATCCATTGTAATAACCACTGTTTGATTTCAGTTTCGATTAAGGTTAGCAAAACAGAAGATTCTTATATTACTATAACTATTTATCATAACCGATACATTTTAAAATTTTCTTATCTCAATCATAGCTGTATCCCCATTAAACAAGTTAAAACATTTTTTGATAAAATAACTAGATATTTATCGATAATGTAGCTTTTGAGAGCGTAAATGTATTAGCCAAATTTCTTAAATGGATAGTAAATTAGAACTATTTAATACTTTAGCTTCGTGATATCTAACACTAGCATTATGATTGGCCATAACTTAAGTCCTCACAATTGTTTCCTTACTAAAATTTTAGTATTTAACTCGTTTTTTCGTTCTTCCAAATCAGTATTGATTTAGTTGTCAGTGGTAAATGCTAGTAATAAATAATTTCTTAACTCAGATGTTTCCTTCAGCAAATTTATGGCCTGTGAATTGGATTCACATCAATAATTCAGATCCATTTTTTGGCTCTTGCTGACATCCAATTTCCGTTTTTCATTTTTAATAACTAGAGAGATTACTGCTATTTACATATTTCTCCTATTCTTGGCGTTTTCATTTAATCAGATGCATTGAATTAAGCTAATAAATATTAAATCCGAGATGAATAATAGTGAACGTTTGAACTTTTACCTTTCACGATACATTTAAAAATACTTTTTCAGTGTAGTATACCCTTTAATTTATTTCATCGGATCTTATTCGTGAGATTTATCCATTTCTGTCATAAATATAAATCACATGCTGTTTTTGCTTTTGTTCTATTTTTAAAAGTGAATTAATTTATTTAATTGTGTCGGTGAATTTCGAGGGCATTCTTTTTTATTTCACATTGAATCATATTTTAGATTTTGTATTTGCATCGAGATAACGCTACAGAAAGCTTTCCAGGAGTTAAAAAAGCCATTTTTTTTCTTCGTAAAAGACTTTTTTTTATATGTTTTGACTTTGCGATTCATTTTTTCCCATTTTAAAAATTATTCTAAGCAAATAAGAATTGTAGAAGTGAATCATTTTCATTTCATTGCAGAGAAAAATATGCCATGAGTTTTCATAAGCGTTTAAATTTTCTGTTATCATTTTATTAAATTGTTTTTGTTATTATTATTATTTCAAAAGAAATTTTTTCCAGCATATTTCATAGGTTCCATCTTAAGGATGAAAGTCTAAATCAGTTAATGTCATATAGAAAAATATCAAATACTTTTTTGACTTGTTCTTTCAAAAAAAAGTATCTGAATGTTACTCATAATTCAAAAACTAATTATCACTCATTAAAAAAATTTTTTTTTGTAAAATGGTCTCTAAAAATGTATGAAGTTTTTGTTTATTCAAATAATAGTCTATATATTAATATACTATTCATATTTATTCAATTAGTTTAACCCAATTTGGATTGCTAATTCAAATTTTCCATATGAAATTGGTCGAATACATATCAAAAATTGCCATTTTTTAAAGAAATAGATGTTGAATTCTGAGCATTTTGAATTTAGACTTTCTAATGTTAAATAAAATATGCCTTTTTTCCGGCGTAGTATAATGAATCTATATATATATATATATATATATATATATATATATACAAAACTGCTACTTAACATTAGTAATCTGAAAATCATGATAAGTGGTTTGAAATAAAACTTATCTTGGGATTTGTAGTTTGCGTTTTATTAAAACCACTAAAATATAATTATGGAATGTCTGGTGTTAAGCCATCTCATTGCGGAAATTTTATTTGCGTTGTTATTTAATTTTTTCCCCCTTACTGCTTTTTTTTTTTTTTTTTTTGTGCATATTAGATGACGGAAGGTCCAATTTCGCCACGCTACGTAATATTTGCTGGTTCTGATCTTAAAACAATCTGCTGTAAATTTAAGAATGGGAGCATTAAGAACGTTCAGAGAGCAGCATTGTTATTTCAGAAGATCAAAGGTTGGAAGGGTTAACACTTTAAGTGCCGCTCTTGTCTTTTCAATCGTGTTCTGCTTAGTCAGTTGATCTCTAAGGACGGGCGTGGGCTGTATAAAAAGTCAAGTGCAGGTACCCTAAAGCCCTTCTACTTTTAAATACCTCCTTTCGCAGATGTGCTGTGCTTGCACAAACATATCTTGTTAATCCATAGATTGTTTCAATTTGGTGATCGATTCATAAATAAATAAAGTCAAGCATATGTAGTTGATTTTTGTTGGATTTTGTCAAACTTACTGCATTAACGTTTGTTTCTCAGTTTAAATATAATTAAGTTCATTTAGTTATTCTTATTTTTAAAGTTTTCTTTGCGAATTTAAATTTGCATTTTAATAAAGCTAAAATTCCATACTTGTGTATTCTTTCTTTAATAAGCACAGGTAGTGTAAATTAAAAAAGCACAGATAGTGTAAATTAAAGCACAGATAGTGTAAATTAAAAAGCGCAGATAGTAAAAATTAAAAAGCACATATAGTGTAAATTAAAAAAAGCACAGATAGTGTAAATTAAAAAAAGCACAGATAGTGTAAAACAAAAAAAGCACGGATAGTGTAAATTAAAAAGCGCAGATAGTAAAAATTAAAAGGCACAGATAATCTATAAGCCCAGATAGTGTAAATTTAAAAAAATTAATAATAAAATTATTTTGTATGAACTAAATCCATATTATTTTTTTTTAGTCTTAGCTAACTATTTATTCCATAGTTGTTGTGTTTTTAATTTTATTGGAATTCTTCAAACTATATTATCTCGTGTATGTTAAAAACTATTTTCCCCACCTTTGACTTTTGAATGGCTTAAAATATTGTTCAAGTTTTTCTTTGGGTTAAAACGTTGCTAGGACATAAAGTGGTAAGTTCAAGGCCTCGCCTTTTTCGAGGGAAGATTACCTTGAAACAAGGTGCAGAAAAAAAATGAAAAGTTTCATATGCAAGGAACAAAGCTGACCGCGCTGCCTGTGGAAAGTGGAGCTGCTTTTCTTCTTTATCGAGTGGAAAGTCTTGTTTTTCCTTAGTCTTTGGACGATGGTCGTTTGGAGCATTGTCGCCTATATTATCGCAGGGCTTCTAGTTTTCCTTTTTACCTTTTTTTCCCTCTCGCTCCCCCCCCTCTTTCGAATAAAAGAAATCGTTTGCACTCGTACAATTTTCTTCTCATTCGTATAAGGAATGGATGGTGAAGTGAGAATATCCTCCTGTATTGAAATTTTTATCTACTATCGTTCTACTAATTATTTTAATGAAAATCGAATTCTTGAGTAGTAAGCGATGTTTTCTCTAAATGGTAAATAATAATTATTATATTCAAATTTTTCACTTTTTTAATATCTAAAGTATTTATTATTTAATAATGTTTGTCGATGTCGTTAAAACAGAGATCCAAATCGTCGCTTTATTATTTTTTAATGTTTATTAATACGCTGTTTCCCCCCCCCCTTCTTAGTTCCAGACGAAAATTAGTGCGATGAATTTCATTGTTATTTTATGGCTTTACCACTTTTTTACGATTACAATAGGTATCAACACGAAGCATAATTAATTATTACTTATTAACAACCTTTGGAGATCAATTTATTCAAGTAAAATATTGATTACTTTAAATCTATTTTCTCTTAAAATATGTAATATAAATGCAGAAATTATTTAAAATTTCTCCAATCTAAAATTGCGTTGATTGGATTGTTTCGTTGAATTATAATGTTTCTTGATTATGTGTGATTATTATTTATTCGTGAATGGAGGACAGTCGCAATCAGTTATTCCGTTAGTCATTGAAATAATCAGTTACCTGTATTTTAACGAAATTATTCAATTCCAAATGCGAATGAAAATGAAGGAATGGGGATGGGGGGACTATGCTTCGTCTGCCTCACAATTCATATTTAGCTGACTAAGTGTGCATTTGTTACTTCAGCGTTTCCTCTAGAGATGATTTCATAAAATTTTCGGGACTCTGTTCTCTCCGGAATAATTTTATGAGTACTGCTAAGGCGGGAAGTAAATAAGGGAAGTAATAATCACAAATTAATGATAGCTCAAAGAAAAATGTATCCAAATAGTTATTTAACTAATTTTAAGTCTTGATAATTTCCTGCGATAGATTTTTTAAGAATCGAAGTTAAAAGAATCGAAATATAGAATATCTCTCTCCCTCTCTCTCTCTCTCTCTCTCTCTCTCTCTCTCTCTCTCTCTCTCTCTGTGTGTGTGTGTGTGTGCGTGCGTGTCTCTCTCTCTCAAAAATAAAGCGATAATGTGTTGGCAAATGTATGGTTGTTGTTGTTTCCTCTCTTTCTTTTTTTATAGAAAACTGTATTTGAAAAATTAATTTGATCAGAACTTCATTATGACAGAGAATGGCTGTTAAAGTTGTGAGAATGGGCGGAGGATACTTTGTTTTGAAAAGAAAAAGAACCGTTGTTCAGGGGAAATGAAGATTGTTTTCCTCATTCAGCAGATAATTCGCTTTTAACTGGACATTTTTCCCCCAGATCTATCTATCATTCGATATCTTCTGAGAATAAATCGAACGAAAAACTTCATTAATTTTCAGTGAAATTTTTCTGGGTAACTAGAATTGTTCTTTTGGTAATAAACTATTCTTATATAAACTGAGATATCGTGTCGTCTTATGATTTAATTGTTAAGAATCGGTGACACTTCTATTAGTATCATTTTTAGAGATATTTAAATGTTTTTACTCACTGTTGTCAATAGTATTATTCATGAGTTAAAGATCTTGGACTCTAATTCTAATGTTTAAATGTGCTTGTTGCTTTTTATTTATTTATTTATTTTAATTTAAAAATTTTCAGAACATTTCAGAATTTCCATTAATTTTTTAAAATTTTATATTTAAACATATTCAGCGGACAAACATTTAAAAAATAAAATACAGCCCCTTATAATATTTAATTGTTTATCAACCATTCGATGCTCTTTTATATACTATTTTATAGAGTTTTGACCTTTGATGCCTTCCCTTAAAAATATTATTAACCTTAATTTAATAAAATCTTAATATGTTGATCTTTTCCTCGTTTTTGTATTAATAATAGCCAATCAAAATGCTATTAAAAATTTAATAAATCAAAATTTTATAAGATTTAATAACTTTAAATGCTAAGAATGTAAATTGATTTAAAAATGTTTTGCTATATTTTCCCCTTATTACAGAATAAATGAAAAAGTACTCCAAAAATTGTAAAATATTTATGATGAAGTGTATTAATTGTAATTTAAATAAGGTAACATTTGAAAGAATTATTAAGAATTTATTACCCTTTATTTTAAATAATTAGTTTAAAAAATACTCAGTTTTGGAAATAGGATAGATTCATATGCTTCGAGTTTATCAATTTTTCTTCCTTCAGTTGATATTATAGTAAAAAAAAAATCTATAATTGCCCCCTCTCTTCCTATAAAACATCGATTCCTGTTTCATCTTCCCCCTTCACCTCCTCCAGATATGTACTTAAACATAGAACTAAGTTTTATTATTATTATTATTAAATAAATAAAGCTTTCCTGTAATTAACGAACGTAATTTAATAGAAAACATATTACAGAAAATAATTTTTTAAATCAACAGTTATGCATTTACGAATTTAAAACATTTCTGAGATGTTTTCTCTATTAAAATGGAGGAAAGCGAGAGTGGCAGATTTATATTTTCTTGAATAATTGTTATATTTGTCTGAATCATTATTTTAACTTTGGTTAATTAAATTGCAGTTTTCAAATATAAAAAAAATTCTTATTAGCTTATTGCAGGACAGTAATTTAAAGCATTTTTCATGCTGATTATTATTTTTTAATTTATGAAACGTAATTGAACTATTGAAAAACTAGGTAGAAAAATTTATCAAAATAACTTTTAATTCGTGAAGTTTTCCTTAAAATATTAAAACGTCTTTAAGAAAGAATTTTTTTAAAGTCTGTTTCTAATTAACATGTTCATATTAATGCCTGAGCTTTTTTTAAATCAGTAAACCGATCGTTTTTCTAATAGAATACAAATCACTCTTTCTAAAAATCTATTAGTGTTGTGTTTCCTGATTCGATAACAAAACTTGTTTAAATTCAACCCTAACTCCAGAAAAGAAAGGAGCAATGAAGTTAACTGTCACAAGAGACAAAGAATCCCCCTCAACCTCTTAAGAAAAACAAAGTATTTACTCTCAGAAATTGTCTCTCCTTCATACAATACCTGCTATTAATCAAGAACAAAAAAGTTTAATTTTTGTTTTTTTCCGAATTACTGTATTTATTTTAAATTGAATACAACCAGACTTTCTATTAAAAATTACGAAACAAAAAATTTGCCACCGTTTAATTTAATTATAGAAAAGTTGTGTGTGTGCGTGCGTGCGTGCGCGCTTTTGTTTAACACATTTCGAGTGCTGCCTTTGCATATACTGAGCAATGAGAATTTACTACCATGACTAGTTTCGAACTTAAATGTCCGTTCAAATGTCTCTACCTTTTCTTATCCATGCTGTTTCAGGTTTATTAACTTTTGAGAGTGATACGTTGACTGCATCTTCGGTTGGTCAAAAAAAATTATCTCAGGTTTTGTAATGAAGGTCTATAATATTCACTCATATTCACAAAAATTGCATTAACTGAATTGCTTAATAAACAACCTTTTTTTCTAAAACGAAATTGGATTTTCTTGATAATATGAATTCGAAACTTACTTCACACAAATCAGAGATAATTACTTAACTCAAAATTTGAGTGTATTAATTTTAACATGATTTTTCTCCTGATTTTTACTGCATACAGTATATATTTAGCATATGAATATAAATTCCATTTTTACAAACGTGCGAAACAACCAAAAATATCGTTTTGCATTTTTTAAGCTTTTAAATTGTTATTATATTTATTGTAAATTAATTTGCTTGTGAGGTATGCTTTGATAAACTATGAAATAGAAACACTGTTAAGTTTTAATGCCAACTGATTCAGTAACTATTCTAATAGAGGTGACAAAATCTCCGCACTTATCCCGATTAGTTTTGAGATAAAGATAAAAAACATTTCAGTTAGGATTCAAATGAAAATCAGTTTTTCTTAAGGTATCCGACTGGGTTCGGAGCCTTTTTTTTAAATATGCTTCAAATGCTTGTTATTATTCTAGGTTAAGTTTCAATATGTAACAGAATAATGAAAAATATTTAAAAAAAATAAAAAATATTTTCATAACATTTTGAAAAAAAGGTAAAATTGTAGTTAAAAAACAGAAAAATTAACTGTTACGCCAACAGTAGTAGAGAAAAAAATTACAATCAGAAATCAAAAATATTTTAGAAGAACATTGTAATAACCAATATGCATGCTTTGAACTAAAATCTTTTGAATATGTATAGTATATTCTGAGATATGGCTAAAACAATTATATAAACAAGAATTTTTTGAAAAAAATGTGCTCAATTTGTCTATGAATACCTGTAAAATGCCTAAAACTGCATTTATATTTTAGTTTTTAGTTCAGAGCATTAAAAATATTATACTAAACAATTCTACAAAATTTCATAAGAATATATTCATAACATATTGAGATATTGTGTTTACGGTAATGCAAAAATTGAATTCTTCAGAAAAGGCTTTTAAAGTTTTTATTTTGAAAAAAAGCAAAATTATTATCTTTCAACAAGTCTAAAACTCTCCTGATTTATAAATTGGACCTTCCTTTATATCATCCTTCACTGATTTATTCTTTCTAGATGCTCTTCTTTTTTTTCTGGACAGTTTTACAGACACTGAAGAATGTCGAATTGAATCGGCTATTCTGTTATCATCAATGTTGATGAAACCTTTGACTTGTTCTGGCTCAATAGGCAGACCTAATTTTTCAAAAATTGGTAATAAGCCAGTGTATCCAGAATTGTAAATTAAAACAGCAATATATGTACCTAAGCGAAGAGTTTGCAGTTCAACAAATGTTTCTTTGGGTACAACATTCCACAGTACACCGTTAAAACTTTCGTTACAATTCTGTGTTTTTCCATGCAGACATTTTTGCAATAATTTTTGGTCACACAGTTCCATATAGGATCCTTTTATTTTATTTATGATAGTTGATGATAGGCCTGGTTTCTTTTCTTGAAGTTCTACGCCTGAAAATCTGGCTCTCTGAAATTTACACCAACTATTTGGTCCTTCAGGGCACTGGCGATGCATGGGACTATTGGTGCCGGAACAGCAGTGAAAAAAAAGAGGCAATGACGGCACTTTGCATTTTTTCCAAATTTCCCACATTACTGCGAATGGCGATTCCATAATAGTTTTGCAGTCTATCTATAAATTTATCGGTCAATTTCCCTTTTCCACTAAGCCCCTTTGTGTTCTTTTTTACTTTACGGAGATGCCCTCCAACTCTTTTTTGTACATGACCAATGCACTCAAGTTTTTTAACCGAATTCTCACCATATATATCTTTTACAGAGCCAAAACCTTTGGAATCCCCATCACCGTAATATTCACTATATACCAATTGCCGTAAACTTTCTGATCGTTCAAATATACGATAGGCTCCTACCACTTCCATATTGCCAGCAGACCCTTTATGATTAGAACATATGTGGGTTTTACTACTGTTAGTGCACCTAGAGATTTTGGTTTGACATACACGGCAGTATTGAGATAAGATTTCGATATCCAAAATCTTCCCAGTATCAATAGAAATGGCACTGACACAACCATTCAATGAACTGTACCCACGACGTTGCCAAGTGCCATCAACTGAAACACCACAGCTGATTATTTCTCGGTTATTGGCCTTTTTCATATCTCTAACTTCTTTTACAGCTGAATTCAAATTCAGTTGAGCACATGATTCAACAGTGTCCAGAAGTATTTTTTCTTGGTGACGAAATGAACACTTAGATAAAAAAGGTAAACACAGAGTTGAACAAAGTTTCTTTCCTGCAGTGTAACCACATCCTATCAACCTTAATCCAAACACAATAAATGTGTTTATTCTGTTATTTTTGTTTGTTTTGGGTGTAGATGAAAAACCTTTCATGAATGGGCAATTTCTGCACTTCAAAACAAAATTTGACCCCAGTCCAAACTTTGAATCCTCACTCAGATGCAAACCATTGGAGAAGCAATCAGGACAGCAAAGGGCAGAAAATATATTAAATAAAACTGATAAATCAATTATGCGATTTCCTGTCAAGTTATTGTTGATATCAGTTTTCAGAATATCAACATAAGAAGAGCAGTCAAGGTTCAATTTCGCTGTACTAGCAGTAGTGACATTTGAAGTTGATGCACTCACATCATCACTTTCAGTAAATCTATTTCCATAAAAACTTCGTTTCTTGGAACGTTTAGATCTCGTTTTGGGCATTCTAAAACCAGAAACAGATTCAGAATATAGCAAAAAAAGTATTTTGAAGTTGAAAAAAGCTCGTAAATGATTCACTTGAGAAGTAATCAATAACGTGGAGAAAATAAACAAACAGAACTTCAGTACAGCACATTTGTTGCCAATTTTAATGAGACAAATTTTGAAATAATACCTACATATACTTATTATCAGACATAAAAGATATAAAATAATAATTTTAGTCATTTTTAATAATTTTTAACATCGAAATTCCTTGATAGATTGCAATATTTACATCAACTTCCGGTTTCGAAATGCCATTTCCGGTTTCACTTTTGTCATACTATGCTAACTTAAAACGGCCGTAACTTTATTTCTAAAGTAGGTAGAACAAAAAAAAAGGACAGATTTGGAAAGCAAAAAGAACAGGCTTTAATATTATGCATTAAAAATTTTTTTCGTTAGTTTTGTCAAATTTGACGATTTTTACCCAGTCGGATACCTTAAAACAGTTTTATATATATATACTAGTATTATAAGTATGAAAATTTGGATGGATGGGTGGATAATGTTAGTCAATCACGCCAGAACAGCTGAACGAAACTGGATGAAATTTAGCCCAAAGGTAGTTTATAGTCTAGAATAGCACATAAGCTACTATTTATTCCGGTTAATTAAGTGGTTAATTTTTTATTAATTAAAAGCTAATTTTCCCGCCAAAAATCTTCATTTCTCCACCGTCAAATGCGTAAGACTTCAGTTTGTTTTTCCCCTCGCTAATGAGGTTAGGTTTAACATGTTTTCGACCGGTTATTTCAAACTATTCTGTTTATGTTCTTAGAGTTTAATGCATTTAAAATTAAACATTGCTAATTAATCGATCTTTCGGATTCATTCTGAAGTATTTTTGAATTAAAATAAAACATAATAAAGGAAATTAAAAATTTCTATTCTGTATTGCGTTACCTCAACTGGCGTTGAAAATGTACTCATGCACAGTGTGTTCTTGACTTTTGTTTTGGCTAGACTAATCAGCAAAACGACTTTGAATAATTAGTTTGCTGTCTTGTTTTATTTCAGGTGCACACTGTATATAAATTGTTTTTAGATTAGTTCTGTAAGTTAAGCTTGGATATACAACTATTTTGGGCTTTGCGAGGTTGGTAATTTTTCGGTAGCGCTTTATTTGGATTTATTTTGTCATTTTTTTATGTTACTGTAATTCTATTTTTCCTATTCATTTCCCCTTGATTTTTTTCTTGCTGTACGTGTTCATTTCTCTTACTTTCATTATTTTCGTTAAAAAATTTTGCATGTATTCCATTTTTCAAAATTTATTATTATTTTTTTCCTATATTTCCGTTAATTTGTTGTCTCGTTCATCGGAACCTTGCAACGGGAAATGCTATTGCTTCCGTTCGCGCCTCATTTGGCCATTTCACTAAAATTTGGCGACCAACTATTTTTTAACGAAAATTGTTTTCAACAAAACCATAATGATATGATTTGATAACTTTTTACAATGTGATCAGATCGTCAGTTCTCACACATACACATCAAAATTTCCACGCGTACGAAGTCGCGGGCAAACGCTAGTATTAAAATATAGTATTCACAAATCAAATAAATATATCGAAAATTTGATATATCACTATTATATATATATATATATATATATTAGCAACTGCAAATGAAGATTAATAACTGTATTAGCAGCATCGTTTTCATTTTTAGCTTAACTCTGAATATTGAAGTTTCAATAATTCTGTTATTATTATTTAATAATTATTTTGTTTTGCGTAGTTGTTATTTTTTATTTTAATTCTAATTTTTTTCCTGCAAATTTATTTTTTGATTTGAAGCTCTTACTTTTAATCAATTTAAAGGTTCACTATTTGTTATATGAGATTTTAGTATCTTTAAAAAATTTTATGAATTAAATTTAACTTCCTTAGTATGGTAGATCTTAAACACTATTTCCGTGTGAGCTTATTCTTTAGACTATTTTTAATAATCGAATAAGAAAGTAGATTATTCCACGTTTTAAATTTTATTAGGATAGAAATTTTTAAAAAGTTTTAGTTTCTTGATTAAATTTAAATTAAGTGGGAATTGTCCACTTCCACTCCTTATATTGATTTAGAAATTTCTTTCACCCACTATTCAAATGCCTCGAAGGAATCTCCTGTGGAAAATTCTTTGCAATTTCTTTTCTTTTTCTCTAAAACCGGTATACATCCTGGTTTAGAACGATTCTATTTTTTATTACCTTCAGTTTAAATTCATTTCATGTCTGAAATAGGGTTTACACTGTCTTAATTTAAAGTAGTCTATTTTTATATCATTAAGTAGATTTTTTAAATGCGTTTGCCATTCATTAAATCTAAATCCCATAATAAAATTCCGTCTTAACTGAATTTTTACCTTTACTGCGAAGTACATACAAAACAAAAAGAAAAGCATCGCTATATGTATGTTTTCTGAAATAAAATGTGTACGTTTCTTTATTATTGTATCTTGAAATTACCGTGTAAAAACATACATTAATAATATTCATTACTATTTGCGTCTTAAATATCCACTTAATCGGTCCATTCTAATAATCTGTTAAAATGCGTATCTAGCTCATAATAGATTGCAATTTGGATTTCTCTATGTATTTCCATACATATGTTATATGCTTAATCTGTGTTCAATAACTTCCCTTAAACTCTTGATTAAACTTTGAAGTTGTCTCCCCCCTTCCCCGCTTATGGCTTAAATATGTTATAAATATCATCAATGTATCCAACCAATGCGTTTCAGTAACCTTTATTAAGCAGCGCTCACATGAAGCCAACTACTGTGCGCAATAGAACATCGCTCTTTCTTGATCACATCACGTGACACCAATAGGGCAGTGGCAAATAGTTGTCTCGTCGGGGCGACTATTTTTTTTGTCCTATTGGGATCACGTGATCTTCTGATGTAGGCGTGGCCTTCTATTACGAACAGTAGTTGGCTTCGTGTGAACGCTCCTTCACTTTCTAGCTGAAGTACCGAAAACTGATGAGGATAGAATTGCTTAAGGTTTTACTAATGAAAATGACAATTTGTCTTAAATATTCATTAAAACCTTTATTAAACTTAAGTATTTGTAAGTAAGATTTTAAATCGTCGTATATGAAAAAGTGAGAATCAATTTAATAGTAGCAACCGATGGAATACTAACGCATACGTAAGCAAATGATTTTTTAAATTATTTATTTTTAACGCAGAAACCTATTTTGCATAAGATATTATAATAAACAAAATCTTCTTATTGTCTGTAATTTATTTAATAAATAATTTTACGAATTCTTTTATAACTAATAAAAGAATCCCAGAAATATTTAACAAAATATTAAAAAATAAAGAGAGTAAGTCAAAATTTCATTGTTGCCTAACAGAGATAAATAGAAGTAGCAGTAAATGTCTTTATTTCAGAATAGTCTGCATTTATTAAACTGTTTATTGAAAATTTAAGAAATCAGTTAAAAAATCGGATGAGAAAAAACAATTTTGAATTTTAAAGTGTATAAATATATTTCTTGCGGAATAATTTGCTTCGAAATATCTGCAGAAAATGGGTGAAATTCGGTTAATTTATAATTAATTGAATATTTAATTAATTTCTTCGCTTTGAAAAGTTATCACTAATCTTTTTCTTAAATAATAAATTTGCTAACTTTGGTTGAATTCGTCCCAATTCTTTAGAAGGAAATGTGAAACATACATACATTGTCAAAATGACTTTATTTATGTTAAGGTAACATAATTAGGGATTCCGTTGCCCTACAGCTTATTATATTTATTACAATAGACTTTGATTCTTACAGTTGTAGGCCGTGAACTTGTTATAGATCAGGAATTCTTAAACTAAGGTCGCGGCCAACAAAAGTTCTTTTGTCAAATTCTTTATTATTTGTAGTCAACGTCTTTCTTTCTTTTTTTAACTCTAAAACTAACCGTTTGATACTCAGACGGCTCGATTGTGTTTATCCTGTTCCGAGTCAGTTACTCCTTGAGTATAGTCAAACTGTTATCGTTATCACAAGAGACTAAGCCGCTGTGTGATCCATTTTTTTACAGAGACCGAGGAATACATTGTGTTGTCTGGTACTTCTCTATAATATTTGTTCAAACTGCATGTCATCCAAGCGGTTAAAAACTGAGAATTCCATGTTTGTCTGTCTGCGTGTATGTAATGATATTTTAAAGTATAATTTAAACTTAATTTTCTAATTTTTAGCTCAATTTAGCCCTTATTAACTTCATTCTAAAATATTCTTTTATTTCCTGATCTTATTCCACTTTTTCTATTTAATTCATTCAACAGAAGCTTTGTAAAAAACGCTTAAATTTGCATTTTCACACGCTTTGAGTGGAGGAGAAAAAACTGTCCAGCAACCCCCTTTTTAAAAAAGATCCCTTTGTTTCCCTTCTCAAAATCGACACAAGTAAGAAATCCCTATCAGAATCTCATAGTATTTAAACACTGGAGAAAATATTTTCCCTCTCTTTTTCGCTATTTTCTGCACTTGTGTTTCGCTGTGAACGGACGTGTTTTGTCCGTGCTGCTTGTGTCTCCCGGAATGGAAATAAATAAATTCAAATTGTTTTTCGGTCTTCGGCTGCGAGATATATATAAATTGAATCATTATATAACCCAAACAGACTTAATTCTAAAATGTTCTCTTATTTTCTGATCTAATTCCACCTTTTTTTAATTAATTAATGCTGCACGTGCTCAGTAAAACTGTTGAAATCGACAAGTTCCTACACTCCGAGTGAAGAGATAAAAATCTCTCTAGCTAAACATGTTCTTTTAAAATGTAGCTATAATTCCCTTTTCTAAATCGACTCGTGTACAGAAATCCCTACCAAAATCTCAGAGTACATAACCACCGGGGAAAAAATATTTCGCGCTCTTTTGCTCTTGTGTCACGCTGTGCATTGACGTATCTCGTCGCCTCTTATTTGTACATAAATTATGCTTCCCAGGATGAAATAAAAGCTAAGTTAGAAAATTTATAGTATATTCTCTCACTTCGGCCACAAAACTGCTCAAAAATATATGCTTACATTATATATATATACTCTGTCTTACAGAAACTGTAGTAACTCGAAGTATGGGATTAACTGGGAAGGGGGGATGCCGCTTTTACTTATTTATAAATAGCAAGGAGGAGTGTTTAGTATAATGAAATTTGTATGTGAAATTTTTCATTTAATTTGGTTTAGCATTTATTTTTAACTACTTTTTTCCCCTCTCTTCTTCAGATTCATTTTTGACTGGTTAACACAAATGATACCAAGACTTCAAAACTTGATATTTTATACTGCTCAAACGAAAAGTTTCAAACCACTACTTAGACTTTGGGTAAGTAGATTTCGTTATTGCTGTTTCTTGTAATTTTTCCTTAAAGTTGTTGAATCATGTAGGAGCAGATAACGTATGAAGGATGGTCATCATGAATAAAAGATTACAAGGGATTCAGTCGAATGAATAAAAAAAATAGGACATGTGAACAGGCAGAATGCAGTATTTGTACACCTGTAGTTCATATGAATGTGTCTTTTATCCTTCTTACTTATTCATGAAAGTGAAAACGGTTGTTGGTTCAGTCATTTCGGCTTACTGAAAAACAATTTATTTGCTTAATTTCTTTAACATTCCATTATTTATTTGTATATTTTGGTGACTAGTATACCCAGCTTTGGTCGGAATAATGAAAATATTTTTATGTCTTTTATTAATGAAATAATCCAACTAGTTAATTAGTTGCCATGCCTTCAATGAAATGTTCTTTATGCTTCAGCATTTGTGAGCGAAATTTGAGGTACTTGTAACAGTAATGGTGTAAGCATCAACGCACACATTTATATGTAAAAAAAGTACTATATGCAGTACTTTTTATGTAATATTAGCTGGTGTCCGGTACGTTACTGCCACAGAAGAAATAATTTTTAAAATGTCGTTTGAAGTTTCAAATATCTATCTTTTTTATTAGAAATGATATTTATTGAACTTGAATGATATATAAAGCAGAATTATAATTAATATTTATTCAATTATTTTAACTTTATTATTTAAGTATACTTTAGGGTAAATAGTATTATTTGTTGGGTAGTATACAGCTAAACCCAATAATTTTCTTGGTTGTCCGACTCGTGAACTTCCAACTGGCTATGTAAAAAACATAGATGTTCTCGGTTCATAGCAATAAGTTAGCAATGTTTTACCGCCATCTGTTGAACAGTACGATAATGCATAAGATCCGAACAAAAACTCATTTTAATATATATAATAATTTCACTATGTCTATAATCTTCGCACAAGTGCAAACAATAGATTGACAGCAAAGATTTGTCGCAATCGGATGAATAGTACGGCAGCGCATAAAATAAAAACAAACAAAATTTCATTTTTATATACTGTCTGTAATCTTCGCGCAAAAGCAAGCAATAAATTGGCAAAGTTTTATCGCAATCGGATGAATAGTGCTGCAGCGCATAAAATACGAATAAACAAAAATTCATTTTTATATAATAGATAATACATAAATTCTTCTTATCTTCTGCAGCCATATTATTAATGAAAATGGGAATATCGGCTGTATGAAAAAATGTATAAAAATCGTTGATCTTCCCGTAAAGTGACTAATAATTTTAAAGAATGGTTCCCAAGGTGATCAAAAGGTGAGAATGGAAATTCGGAAGCAAATAAAAGGGGGGATTTGAATTATCGATAGTATTTTTATCCAATAGGAATGGTAACGCGAAAAAAGAAATATATATTGTAAAATTGTGAACAGTTTTTAATTTATAAAAAATTTACTTTTTAATTAGTTATCATTATACTTTTACTGAAACATCCTTTATGTTTCACAGAATTTGTGAATAAAATTTGAAGATAATATTTCCATAATTTGGTAGTAGAGTTAACTAAGCTCTAGATTTTCAATTTTATTTATATACTCTTAATTTTATTATTCTGCTTTTGTCGTTTTTATGGGCTAATTTGTGAATATAAATTTATCGTTTTCAGGTCAGTGTACATGATATCTGCGGTGGTCTGAAGTAATAAAAAAATTAGTTTGGTAACAAAAATTGTCAAATTATCTCATAGATTATTTATGAACAGTGTTTGTTACAAAACATCGTTTTCATGGCTGAAAAAAAGAATGAATCTCTGTTATACTGAATATCCACTTCGTAAAAGTTTCTGTTATTTACGATGCAAAAGTCATTGTACGGTGGCGTGAGATAAAGCCGCTGGAAACTGGATATTAGTTCAGAAATTATCGTCCTCGTCTTCTCACTATTTCGTGTTGCGACGTTCATTCCTATTAGATTATGGTATAGTCCCAACATAGAGCAATTTCCTGACGGATCGACAATCAGTACCCCGTGATTTTACATCTAATAGCTGGGACCGGAATTTCGGACATGAAATCGATTAGCACTCCGCATATTCTGGCCTGAAATTTAGCGGTGTCCAGCATAATAATGATGCACCATTTGTAAGATTTTAACCTGTCTTTTACAGAGACAAAAAAGCTGTTTAATTCCTGTTTTTAATATAGATTCATCGTTATTTTCTATTTTTGATAATGATAACTAATAAATTCTTTCAATGATAGAAATACAAAGCTTCGCTTCACTTGGGTTCTGTTGTGTTGTAAATTTTGTAAAAACTGGTTTCAGAAGCACAACTTTTTTTATATACTACGAAGTTTATACAGAAAAAAAAAATTGCACTTAAAAAACACATCAATTATTTACGAAATGCTCCAAAGTTAACACAGATGTGTATTGACTGTCTAAACGAATATTATGAGACGCATATTATGCAACGTTGTAATATAATGTTTGTCTTATACTTTTATACTGTATATTTTATATATACTTCTGTGCCTCTTCAATTATCAATCGATTTACAAATATCTTTTTTATTCATTAAAGGTACAATTAAAACGGCTGAAATGCGACATTTAGTAAAATTGGTGTTAAATTTCATTTAGAAGTGCAATGAATAATTTTATTAAGCTTAAATAATACAAAGCCCGCTCCGATATAGGAGACGCGAAGATCAGACACATGTTTTCAAGAAGAATACGTATTCATAATTCGTTTACAACATCCTTATATACACTAATAAGAGATATTTAGCTGCTTTCAAAGCGCCTGAGTCCTATATGCCACCTTAAAATATACCGCACAAAAAAAAGTATCTCAAAAATAAAATCGCACAAAAAAAAGCGCTTGTAAAAAAATCGCATAGAAAAAGACCGCACAAAAACAGTTTTTACTGTATTTTTAAGCCTTCAATTTTTAATTATTATTCAGTTATGTTATCAAATATTTGAATCATTATCTGGTGCTGTCAAAGTTTTATTATATTTATCAATTAACTGATAACTAGATAATAAAAATATCAAAATAGTACATTTACTTTGAGAATACTTATGTATAAAATTTCTAAATTTTAGTGATTCAGAAAATGATTGAAAAATAGTTTTCGAGACTGCATCGTTACAAACATAAAACAGGTTAATTGCGAAAAAAAGAACGAACGAAGATGAAATAAAATTTACATCAGTTTTAATTTAAGTTCATTGTAAAATAAATTTCATTATCTTAATAATTGCCGTCTTACTGACCAGATCTGCATTGTTTAATATCATTAAAAATATTGTTATTTGCATAACATGAAATAACATAAAAATTTAAACTGAAATTTTTAATATTTTCACATTTTAATTCAAAATTCAAATAAACCAAGAAATTTAACTAAGCAAAAGTTGAAATTGTGTAATTTCCTGTTAATCAGTTGTTGACAAACACTTATTTTCTATGCAGGCTAATGTGCATCTCTGTTTAATTTGTATCTTATTAAATCAAGATTGATTTAACGTATTTCAGTTGGGATTACATATACCCAGATTAATTTTGGGGATTTCGTGATTTAAAATGAGCAAAATTGTCCTTCATATTTAAAATATAGGCTATTCATAATACCTGCGGCGTTTTCCTTTACTACCTCCATTTTGTTTCATGACCATATCTGTCTGTAGTCTAATAAAATTCTCTCTCTTTTTTTTCTCTTTCATGTCCAAATAAGGGGGGAATCCGATATTTTTTAATCTAGCTACCATCCCCTCTATTATTTTTTAATCTTTATTAACTAAGTACAGATTAATCTGCCAAAAACAACTTTTTTACAGTGGTTAATTGATCTACTTTCAGATGAATGAATCTGCGTGAAACAGTTGTTTTTTTTTTATTATTATTTATTTATTTTTCTGTCTTGACGATGTTGTTAAATATTTGAGAATTTTTCTACGGCGGTTAAAATATAAATATTTTTTATTATGTTATTACTTTTTGGTTATACATATTTCGTACTTGATAGAATATTGACAGATAAAAAAAAGATAAAAAAAAACTGTTTGGAAATTATAAAAATGAGGATTTCTGGTTAAACCATACCCTTTAACAACAGCGAAACTTCCGTAATTGCTATGAAAATTGGGTGAAAACGTATATATACGGATAAACTAAGGAAAACTACAAAAAATGGACATATATACAGAAAACTACAAATTACACTGAAAATATCCTTTTTCTGAATCGCCCGCCGCTCACAGCATTGTGGATAGTGAAAGTATTTTTAGCACGGCTGGGGGTGGGGGGACTGACGGAAGCTTATACCAGCATGAATTCAAAAACTCTGGAGTCATTCCCATAGAGCTGATATATAAAGTTAGTATCTCAGCTCTATGATAATTCCTCATAACAAAAACGAATATAGGAGTTTATGACATTAATTTGAACTATTATGACTTTAAGAAAACAAACTGTTTGCTATGTAATGAAACAAAAAGGCTAATGTATAACAAATACTGTTTCTTTATTTGATAGTTGAAAACGTGTTATGTTTTTTTAAAATATTATGTAATATATTTAATCAATAATAAATGCTTGAAATAATTTTTTTTAATGTTTGAAAATAATTGCTTTAAATTCTTTGGAATGTCTATTCTTCAAAAATTTGGTGATATTACATCATATGTAATAATAGATCAGTAAGAAGTGCTACTGATGACTGGATAACCTATATTGGAGAATATGTTAAACTGATATATCCCCCCCCCCTCCTTGCATGAGCCTTAGAGTTAACCTCGGCAAACTTGTGCTTTATAGAAGCTACAGGAATATTCTTCCCTCGACTTATTGGTATATACGTCATACAACAACAATATGTAATTTGAAAAGTCACTTTAACCAGTTAACTGTTTTTGACAAATATACTCGACACGGGAAATGTACAATGTTTTGTATTATGACGAGTTTATTCCCTGAGCAATTATTACAATTATGCAATTATGTTATAATTGTTTAACTATTATATTTATAGTTAATTATATAATTTAGATGCGCATTTTCTGAAGAGGGCGGAATAGTTAACTGGTTAACCGAGTAATCAGCCGTTTGTGGTCTAATGTCGAATCTGACGTGGCGTTCTGAAGTACGCATGTTTTCTATTTCTTGTTTGATAATGATTGCTATAAAAGCCCTATAATAGCGAAATATTCCACATTATTTTTTAGGAAATATAACAAACTTATAACTATGTTTTTGGGCCGGCTTTCTGGCGCAGAGGTAGCACGTCTTCCTCGTGCTCTGGGAGTCCCGGTTCGGGCATGGTTGTTCTCCTGTGTGCTATCCGTGAGATGTGTGACTGTGCCCCCTGTAAAAAGGGGCTGTGCAAGCAAATATGGTGAGTGTGTAGCTAAGTCGTACTCTTGGCCCTAGTTGGCGCTACTTCCAAAACAAGTGACGCTCCTTTCGGCTTAAATCTGCTGTTGTATCAGCAGGGGTTTTTTCCATAAGGCAAGTGCCATCATTTACAACAACATGTTTTTGTGTTTTCCTAATTCTTATGCTCTTATATGTGTTATGGATTTAATTTCTTTCCATGTTGCAAAGGATTAATCCCCAAATTTGATGCAGATTTGAAATTCTAGAATGAAGATCGCAACCTAAAATTCATGCATCTAGCTTTTTGCTTAGGCTTACTAGTAGAATCTGTACTCCGAAACTCAAAAGGTTGAGGGTCATGGGTTCGAGATAAGATTCCAAGAAAGATCCGCTATGAACGCAAGCCTGGTATATGTTAAATCTGTCGAGAGTAAAACTACTGCAGCGGTATAGTGTAGAAGTTTGGAAAGAGGTATACAGGCTCAGGCGTTGTCCTTATTATTTTATCATGACTCAGAATTATGTGATCTATCCAGAAGTGCTCTCGTATAACATTGGAACGGTTTATAAATCAAAATAATTAAACCTTTTACAATTTCGTTATCTTATTCATACAGCGAAACCTACTGATTGGTTGTCAACCTATGATGGATTTTACTCAAAAATTGGTAGATTTGTGCAATTCTGACGATAAAATCATATGCCAAATTTCATCCATCTGACTCCTACGGTTTTTGAGTTATTGTGTTTAGATAAACCGAAAACAAAAATATCCCTCCGAAACCGAGGACGTTCTAAAAAGTTAATATCCGTCAAAATTTCGAAAACAAATATTTTAATGATTACAAGAAACTATCAACCAAAAATTAAAGCAATTTTTATGATATTAACTTACATGTAAATTTTTCCTGAGTCAAAACTGTTAAAAGAAAGATACATTATATTTAATGCGCGCTAATGCTGCTACATCTAAAACACTAATGAACTTATCCAAATTAAAAATAAATAGATTTTGAATTTAAAAGCAAAATTAATTAAATGGAATAGAAATGAAGAATCTGACTTGAAGACATTATCTAGGGTCACCCTTGTTAGGGATTCAAATCAGATATGTGTTTTGGTTTTATATTTTCATGATGATCTTGCGGTGGGTTTTGCTGTGAACTTCCTTAGATTTGAATTTTGAAATAATATCACTCTCATTATTTTGAGTAATTCATTGTAATTGCTTTATTGGTATTAATTCTTGTCTTCAAAAGGTCAATTTCTTGGGATTTTCGAATCACGAGGGGTCAACTTGGACGAAAGTCAGACTCCTTGCAGAAAAAATCCCTGGTTTGAATCTCTGCCTGAGGGTGACCCTTGATAAAGTCTTCATTTACTTCGTTTTTATTCCATTTCATTCATTTTGCTTTTAAACTTAAAATCTATTATCATATGAGATTGAGGGGTCATAGCTTTGGTTAGAGGGTTTTGTTGTCTCCGAAATTTGAAGGCAAAAAATATTCATTTTTTCATTGGTAGATAGCGAGTCACCTGACCCATGACATTTGAAGTTTGTTTTGCCAGTATTGTTTGAAACATTTAATTAAAGTTACTATCATTTGCTTTTTGTTTGTCGTTTCTATGAAATGACATCATCTTCCAGTTTGTTTACGATTTCTTACTTTTAAATAATTAATCTAGCGCTCAGAAGATTAGGGGGGGAGGGTCTCTTTCAGTTTTAACTATCGCAATTTTGTAAAACGCAACATATTTATTTAATGATATTGTAAGCGCATTCTTACTAAATTTATTTCTCGAAATACTGCAAATATTAGAATATAATTTTAATAACAATCTGCATTACGTTCATTGGATTTTACCACTTATACAAGAGCTACCAGTAATTGTGAACTTTTCGTCGAAATTACTGGGTTTTTTTATCTTAAAATCTGTCGAGCTCCAAAACTTTGTTTCCCAACTAGAAAAATTGAGAATGAAAGTTCTAAAAAAATTATCATTAGAGAGAGAGAGAAGTCTTTTAATTTTTTCAAACCGGTTTATTACTTAAATTAATTAAGACAAATAATCACTTTAAAAATTAATACGGTTTTCACATGCTAACTTGAAATTTGCGACCGTATATTTCATTTTTTATTATATTGTTTCATATTTATTTCGTTTCATAAAGACACGTGCAGAAAATTACATTTATGTATATATAATTTAGAATGATAGTTAATTCATTTATTTTTAACTTGGTTGAATCATAATATTTTTTCCATAATTCGTCTGCTAGAAGGTAAAATTATATTAAATTCATTTTAATTTTTAAGTATCGTTTCAAAAATATTGCATACTATCTGTGAGATGTTTTATACGGAAGAGTTATACATGGTATATCAAATATTCTTTTTTGAAACCATCTGTTTGGCACTGACTCAATTAGTATTGTAAGATGTGTGAGTTTTGTATTTTCTGTTTCTTTCTCTGTGTGCTTGGACTTAATTAAATATTTAAATGAAACGAACCGTCCCTTCTTTTCATTTGAAAAGAACTAGTCGAAAGCATTCTTCAGCTGTCCAAAACGTTTTCGAATGTTTTTCTTGCCCCAGAAGTTTAAAATGAAACTGGTTTGAACATCTGCGAAGTTGAATGTAAGCCCACTAACTACAATTTTAACCGGGAAAATTATACATCTACCCCTTCTCTACCAGTTATGCTTGAAATTTTTCCTTGCCGAAAAAGCGCTCTTTAAAAAGAACAATTTGCCAAGGAAAAAAGAGTCTGTTAAATAAAACTCTCCTCTAAGTGAAAAAAGAACACCTGGAGTAAAGTTCTTTTTCCCGACTTAAAGTAACATTATTCAGAACCCCCCCCCCCCACTCCCCCCTTTTGTTCATCTTCAGGCCGATTGCATGCCTCACCCATTGTCACGTGACCTTGGATGAAATTGTTTTCTGGAAGTATTTTTCCCGTTCAAACTCACCCTTCCAAATTTCACTGCTTTTTTTTTCCCCCGTACGAAATAGTTTCTTCAAAAAATAGATCTAGTCTACCATGAGATGTGTACCTTCATTTTACCGTTCTATTTTAGGCTGCCAGAATTTAGTTTGGAATTTTGGATTAAAACATAACACTGAATATTTTGTTACTGAGAAATTATCTGAACAAACTTTCCGAGTCGTTATGAACAACGTAACGAGGAGAAGGAAATTTTCTGATTATTTTTTTCTCTTATTATCAACTTTTTTAGGGGGGAAAATTAATTATTTGTTTGGTTAGAATTCCCGTCCTAAAATAACTTAGCCTGGGGCATGTTTGACTGAGGTATAAAGATTTGTTAATTAAACGCAATTACTCTTTAATTATGTTTCTACTTGAGCTGCTCCATCTTTTCGTCTTAACACGTAGGGGGAGGGCGAGAATCTCGCAATTAAAGGCCGAGTTATAAACATTTTACCAAAGTCTGAAAAAAAAGTTGGTGGTGTGTTTATGTATTTGCCATGTCAGACTTTTGTCTAAGGGAAATACAGCAAACATGCTATCTTATTTCCGTTCTTTGAAATGAGATACTGAGACTTCTGCAAATTAAGTGGCAGTCGTATACGTTCGTTTCTTAATTACAGCGTCCGTCGATTTAATTTGTTTTATGCGGCAATTTTTGAATAATTAAAAACTCCGAGACATACAACCCGCATTTAAAGATATTTGCTTTATGTTATATAATCTATTTCGTTTTTGTTTTTTAATATCATTTACATCATGATATCAGGGTTTTTTTAATGATTTGTTCGGAATTTTTAATGAGTTTTTTCGCTTAAAATAGTGATTAAGTATGACTATGACTAGGCAGTAATCAAATTTCATCATCATAAAAGAATTTTTCGGTATATCTCACTATTCATTTGTTTATGTACAGCTGTGTAATTTGAAGGGAATGTAATGATTTTTATTAAGATGATTATAAATTCATATTTAATTTTAGATGCTATTGCTTATTCCTTTAAGTATACCTACATTTCATACGACATTATAAATTCAGTTCCTTAACTCATTCAGTGTGTGTGTGTGTGTGTGTGTGTGTGTGTGTGTGTGTGTGTGTGTG
>JAOUZG010050968.1:15791492-15812849 GCA_026289955.1 Argiope argentata
ATATAATCCTATTTAAATTTAATTAGTGTTTAATACTTTAAATAGATTTTTAGCAGTTTGTAACGAAAATTGAAATCAACAGCATCAGAAGATGGTATATAATAAAGAATCAATACCCCTCACCCATCCTGTTCTGACAATAAAGCATCAAAGTGTACACCTTTTATTATTAGTAGTAATTTATGGGAGTGTTTGCTTTAAAGTGTTATCGCTTATTTTAAGTAAATTAAATAACCGAAACATAAAGTAGGATTTTTACTTAAAATATGAAATTGTAAGTTTTTGTTTTTTCTTGTGAATAAATACTTTTAGTTAAATAAATTTGCAATCTAAACCCTAATCTAAATTTGAAGTTTTTCAGTTCTACTGCTTTATTTCATTTTTTCTTTCCAAAAAACAATATTCGCAAATTCTTCAGTAAGTTTATTTCAGAATGTGAGGTGTTTATTATTAATAAATCAGAAGCTCTAACAACATTATTTGATCGAGAAATCATCGCCACACTTTCTTGAAGGTTTGACTGCATTATGCTTAAACTCTAACCGTATCTTGAAACAGCTAATTTTATCTTCAAAACCAGCAAAACAATCCCCCCGGTCTTTTTTATTTGTTTATTATCGTTTGTGTTTAGTTACTTTGTTTTTGCCATTGGTAGTAAATGCTGACTGTTTCGGTGAAAATTATTGCGAGTCAATGGTGAAAATTATTGTGAGTCAATGGTGAAAATTATTGTGAGTCGATAGTGAAAATTATTGTGAGTTTATAGCTCGAAAGGCAAAACATTGCAAACATTAAATGAAAAGCACTAAAGCGTTTTATTTCAGAAGCTTCTTCGATTACAGCTAATTAATCTTTTTTATTAATTTTTCATTTCTTAGTCATTTTAGTTTGGAGGAGGTTTAATTATAATATTTAGTTTCACTTTTATCTTTAAAAACTTATTTCTCTTTTACTTCGAAAAGAGGAATTAAAAAAGTATGTAATAAATTGTTGCTAGGATGTCCTTTGCAGATATTATGACACCACATTCTGTAATTAGCTAACTGAAACCGTTGAATGTTCGTGCAGAAAAATGATCATCATCAAATTTCAAGGACAAGCATAAGAGAGAATTTCGATGACTTTTTAAAAATAGCCGTCCAAAAATGTTAAGATTGATTACTCTTTCGTAATTCAAGTGCCTATCTGCTTGAAAAAGGGGAAATATCTATTATTCTTTTTTCATACCTTAAACATTAAAATGATTTCGGTTTTTAAATTCATTCAAAGGATTTTTTTTTCTTCGAAAAATCGATTCTTTTTAAAGTTGCTTGGAAAAGAGTATCAATAAAAACATTGTCCTTTTAATTTATGTTAATAAAAAAAAGTTATTTCTCATTTTCCCGATTTCCTGGGGATTTTAAAATCCTTTATTTGTTTTATTTATCTTATTTTCTTTTATTGTTTTTTAAAAGGGACAAACTTATATCAATTA
This sequence comes from Argiope argentata, assembly GCA_026289955.1. Taxonomy (NCBI): domain Eukaryota; kingdom Metazoa; phylum Arthropoda; class Arachnida; order Araneae; family Araneidae; genus Argiope; species Argiope argentata. The sequence continues at coordinate 15,792,967 of JAOUZG010050968.1, forward strand.
ACCATCAGCAATTAACGAGAGTGTTCTTATACAATATGGCGCAGTATGTAAATAATTGCTTCGTAGTGTAATGAAATTAATAAAAAGTGTATTCTGCTCATCAATTTAACCATTTGGATCTAAAATTTTATACTGATTTATCTATTTCATTTATTTTATCAGAAGATAGCCAATTCGACAGATTTGATCCAAAATTTGACATATGCTATCTATATTACTGGTAATAAATTATATGACAAATTTTATCATTCTAATTCACAACGTTTTGGAACCATACAGGATGCCCCAGCTACCCCAGATAAACTCTGCACTGCCAGATTCGTTGTTTGGGATACATAAAAAATGCCCAAAGAACTATACATCTACGATTCATAGTTTTCGAGAAAAATGCGAGTGAAAATTTATGACGTCATATCCGGTTTACGAGAAACCTTTTATTTGGTCGCTGGATTAGGCGTCGGGGTCCTGTTTCATGGCCACCGCGATCTCTTGATTTGACCCTTTTAGATTTCTTGCTCTTGTGCCATGTAAAGGAATTGATTTATTGAGACCCAGTTACTTCAGAAATTGATTTAGTCCATTCGTCTCCATAGTGCGTTTACTTTTGTGGACACTGCGATGCTAGAACGTGCACAGTCAACCATTGCACGACGCGCGTGTACATGCCGCCATATGCGCGGGGTACATTTCTAACATCTTTTAATTTAAAATTATGCGCGTACTGATGTTCATATTTTGAATAAAGGTTTTTGCATAAGCCAGATACGACGCCATACATTTTTCTCGCATTTTTCTTTAAAAATATGGGTCGTAGACATACATTTCTTTGGGCATTTTTTATGCATTCCAAACAACGAATCCGGTTGTGCAAAGTTTATCCGGTCTTGCTGGGACATCCTGTAATAATCATTTGCATATAAACGGGTAAACAGATTTTTCGTTGACGGATTTAGTCCAAAATTAGATAGAAACTAACAATTTTGGTGTAAAGATTGCATACCAAATTCCATCCGTCTGTCCCGTTGTGAAACAAACATAATTTCAAAAAAGAGTTTCCCTGACTTAGGGAGGTCTAAAATGATTAAAAATCGATCAAATCAAAATTCAATCAATCAAAAATCAATCAACATTCATCAAATTCTCGAGGTCAAATTCTTTGACGATTGCAATATTTTCTCTTCGTGTACGAAAAAGTAGAAGAAAAAATAGTTAGAAACATGAATTATATTTTTGAATGGAAAATTAATTTTTTTGATTTTAGATAACTTTGCATGATTTATAGCAAAGGCGTCAGAAGATTGATGGTTTTATTTGTATCTTATATTCGTTTTGAGGTTACATTATCAAATATATTTATTAAAAGAATATAAGAATGCAGTAAATCCCTGCTGAGCGTGTATATGGAACGCGTTTTGTGCAACCTTGTTGCCAATTTAAAAAAAAAAAACTTATCCAATGCTAGAGGGGTTTTTTTTATATATATACATACGCAGATTAAAACTGGTATCAGCTCTGGCCTGATATTGCCAATAATTTTGAAGATTTTTCATTAGCTTATAAAAATGAAATCAAAGAAATTTAACAAAATTCAAAAGCAGATGATGGCGAGAAATTTTAAAGTATAAAAAATGCAAGTCATAAAATTGATTGAGAAATGACGAAGGAAGAAATCATTGATTTTGATAAAACTAGTTGACTATGAAAGCAGCGATAGCGAAAAAGACATCTTTACTTTATTTTAAGTTATTAAAAGCCGGAGGAACTTCTGATCTTGAAATGGAAATCGACTAAAATGAAGAAAGAAGAGGACATTTTGTGAAAGTCACGGAAACGAATTAACAGTTGCGTCTCAGTCATTTTTCATCTTTAATAATAATAATTGTATAATATCATCCTTATTAATTGTAATAAAGATTGTGTCCATAACTATTGGTTTTAAGTTTTCATTTTAATTAAGGCAATATTTAGGTTTGTATAAATTAGGCATATTTTCTAAATTTAAGCTATGTCTAATATTTTTTTCCAAGAATATTAACTGTCCTGGATGCTACTTTATTTCGCTAATAATGATGTAACTTTGCAAAGGGTTTGCTGTATTTAAAAGTTTTCTGAGATGAGTTGCTTTATTTACTTGTGTATTGTTTCTAATAACATTTTAATGTCATTTAATGACTTAATTTCGTTAAATTTTTATCCAGATTTGTTTTTAATTTTAGCATCGCTTCCTCTGTAGCTTAATTAACCCCTTCAGCCCTGAATTTTTGAAATGTGGAATTTTAAAAAAATGATGGAAATTAGTTATAAGGGTCACCAAGAGAACATCCACATTTAATTTCATCTCATTTTCACCACGGGCATAGGAACCAGGAAGTCGTGGCAAATGATACCATCAGGTTTGAAAAGAAATTAAAATTAAGAAATTAAAATACCGCGGTGGCAATTGCCACTGCAAGGGCCGAAAGATTTAAAAACCTTCCAGTACTAAAATTTGTTTCAAAGTTTATATATTAACGTATGATGTTGTAAACATATGACTAAGAATTTCTAAAATAAGCAACGTTATGTCTTATTCTCTTTAATATCCTCGTCTTGAAGGAGTTTTTTTTATTTGTATAAAGTAATAGAAATAGAAAGCTTCATATTCCTCCATCATCTTTTCAAGAGTTTAAATATCGAATAAAATTATATGTTTTTATAGTAATTTTTATTTTTATAACGTACTACACAGTCGAATCCCAAATATTATGACCACCAAGCAGGTTGACGCAAACACAGGTTATTCCGAGAAACCAGTTTGTTGATAGGCATATAACGATGATTTCACAGTACAAGCTCTCACAGTAATAGTTGTCTTCATGAGTAAGTTGCCACTATTTAACTGACATTGAAAATGGTATGACAATCGGATACAAAGTATTCGGCGGCTTCATATCTGAAACCGTAGTTTTTGTTAAATGTCCACGCGTGCAAGCTGCAGGGGCATCAAGCACCATTAATGACAGGAGTGAGCAACGTGCTCCCGTTGATTCATTAATGATCCAAATGAATCAGTAGTGCACTATCAAGCTAGCTAGGACAACTGTCTAACGCGCTGTATTACATATTTGCTTTCGCAGCAAATATCTGATTTCAGCGCTCGTGCTGATCAGCGTACATTTGCATTATAGTACAAACATTAAATCCCCTGGAGCAATTTTCACACGAGTCATTTTCTACTACATTAGATAGATTCACCGATAGATATCAGGAAACCAATATCTATAAAATATTGTTGGTTGCCAGCAAAGTAGAGAATGGTGATGACCTAGAGCTTGTTTTCTTTACATGATATTATTAAGTCCATTATCCCTGTGGAAGGCACCTTCAAGGGCTATGCTTACTCATCTGCATCTTTACACGGTCTGCCTCTTTACATGGCAGCTGAGTATTCTCCGAATGGTGGTGTGCTTCAACCTGGATAATACTTCATACCATGCGTTCAAAAGTATTATTCGAGGAACATGAAGAGCTTTAGTAGTTACCTTGTCTTCGTAATTCCCCTGATATTAATCCTTGTTATAAAGTGTGGAAACATCTCATTCGACACTTCCGAAGGAAGACCCTCTATCTCGGAATCTTCACGATTTACATAATGCTTTGATGTTCTCATAAAAATATATATGATAGCGAATTATGAATTAAAGACTAAAAAGTTGAAAATAATCTATTTTTATTAATATCATTATATTTGAAAATAAATAAAGCTGCGGTTACAAAATAGAATATCATGAAATTAAATTTAGCGAGAAACTACATTGGTAGAGGTTAAGTTATACTACTTTTATTACTAAGTGCTCTACTTTTAATCGTTATCTCATCTATCAAGAACTTTTACTTATTATTATTATTATTATTTATTAATGAAATTTATTATAGTTCACTTTTTCCACAGATGTGACAAGATGCTGCGTAGAATAAAATGTTCCAAGCAGCAGAATCTGAGTATGTCTCCTAATGTAAAGATTGCTGGATGAATTCTTTTGTCAAAGCAAAAATTAATGCTGCTTCTAGTCTGCTCCCCAACAGCATTAATAGTGAACAAAGGTACTATTTTTTATTATAATTAATAATTAATATTCTGTGACTATTTGCTGTTAATATGTACATGACATGGAATTTCTCATTTTTCTTTCACTTACATATTATTAACAAGAAATATTTAAAAAAAACATTTTTTTTTAAATCAATTCTTACTTTGAATATTAGAAAAAATATAAGAAATTAGGAAAGATTTTATTTTAGTTACTTTTTATTAAATAATTACAATTCTTGTTCTCATGTTCCGCTTTACAACGGAAGGAGAGGTGCAGTAAATTCTGAGGGTATTGAAACCTAAGCGCCCGAATAACGATCACCTTTGTCTCAGTACTCTCAGTGGCATAACTCTCGACTTGGGGAACTTTGTGACCAGGTTCGAACTCGCAGCGCAAGTGGTACGAATCCAACACCCTACCAGCCAGGCTATCTCGACCTAACAATTACAACTACTATAAAGGCGGGGAAATTAGTTTTTAATAAATAAATAAATTGTTAATATTTGAAAAAACTGCATTAACATCAAATGTCATCCACTACAAGTTTTAAAAAAATTACTTGAACTTGATTGAATGAATAAAAAAATTATTTTATTAACGATTGAACGATTTTTTGTTCCCCATTAAACTTTTATTAGTTATATTTTTTGTATAAACTGAAAGAATAAAAATTTGAACAATATATATATAGGGAGAGTATGAGCTAATAGTTGGAATTGAAAAAATGTAACTGCCTTTAAGATTGAAACTAGAAATCATCTTGTTATAATGTTATAATGAAAAATGCTCACAAAACGTTGTTGGCGGATTTTTTGTTCCCCATTAAACTTTTATTAGTTTTTTTTTTTTTTTTTTTTTTTTGATAAACTGAAAGAATAAAAATTCATGGAACATAGCAAAATTCTTACTGATAGATTTGACTTCTTTACAATTCACGCACAAATTCTAACGCACTCATTAAAACTGTTTTTCATGCTATTTGTGAGGATACCTTTCTTTATATATATATTGTTTTAAAAATCAAAAAAGTAATTGATGTATGTACTTAAAAATTTTAATACTGTGTCTTTTAATTAACATATTCAAAAATTTATTATGATATATTGCAATTTTTGGTAATTGGGCTCACATTTATAAAATGTAATTTTCTTTAGTATTGATAGTTTGAAAATGTTACCATATAATTAGATTTACATATTAAGTTAAATATATGCCACTTTTTGTAGCCATCTATAATTTGTGAAATAGCACTCATTTATTTAAATGAAGCCTCGGATCGAAATTTAGTGGTAGTAAATATTCATTGTTTCTTGTGGTCTGTAATTATATTCATTCAGTGCATTTTTTTTTTTTTAATTATTTCAGTTTTCATAATCTAAAAAATGAATTGGGAAACTCAAGAAATTTGCAAGAAAATAAAATTAAGGATCAGTGATAAATTCCAGATGTAAACTACATTATGTGTGACATTGAAATAATTCTTCTGTATTCATTAAGTTTACTTCAATTATGCCAAGCATGGCCAATATATGCCACTTATGCCATAATCTGACAATTAATGTAGGAATATTTCAATCATTTCTTTTCTATCACTCACTAAAATTTAAACCCATACCAGAAAATTATTCTTTAAATGAATTTACCATATATTCACTAAAATAACACCCTTCAGTTTTGTTATTCAACCACAATTAATACTGAATATTGGGTGAATGGTTAATTAATTTAAATACTAATTAATTTTCTAATTTTTATCTTAAGAAAAGCCTATGTTAGCTTCATTCTGAAATGTTCACTTATTTCCTGATTCAAATCTCTCCCTTTTTTTAATTTTTATTTTTTATCCCCCATGTAATTATTTCAATCATGCGCTTAAAAAATTTGCTGACTCTGTTATTTCCTGTACTTTGAGATAAGGAATACAAGTCATTAATATTTTCACATCTTTTTCAATGACACATAAGTTTCCCTTGCCTATATAGACACATATCGAAGTAATCCCTATAAGAATCTCAAAATACAAACACTAGGGGGGATCCATCTCTTTCTTGTCTACTGAGGCGAAAGTACGCATCACGCCTGTGTGCCTGTGTAAAACTTACCACCATGGTTGAAACTGAATTTAAAGAAAATCATTAAAAAGTGTCTTCTTTTTAGTCACATATAACATATACAAATAGGTAAATGCACTAATATTGTACTGCATGTAAACATAGCAAATGAAAATCTAGATTTGAATTATATATTATATTTCGTTGATATGTTCGGGTTAATTTTGTCTTAAATTTTTTACTACTATATTGAAAATTCTCTTCTGCCAAGCAAAACTTCTGTTTTTCGATTCTTGCTATTAGCTCACACTCTCCCTGTATATGTATAATATCTTGTACAAATTTTCAATCGTTAATAAAAGTACTTTTTATTCATCCACTGAAGTGCAAATAAATTTTTTTAAACTTGTAGTGGAAAAAATTTGATGTTAATGCAGGTATTTTTTTTTCAAATATTAATTTCTTATTAATTAATTAAAAACTAACTTTCTCTCCAAAAATCTTAATTTCCCCACTGCCAAATAAGTAACGAATTCAGTTTGTTTTTTACCCACGCTAATGAAGTTAGACTTAACATATTTTCGGCCGATTATTTCAAACGATTCTGTTTATTTTCTTAGTGTTTGATGCATTTAAAATTAAACATTGTTACTTAATCTATTTTTCTTATTCATTTTGAAGTACTTTCGAATTAAAATATAACAAAATAAAGAAAATTAAAAATTTCTAATCTGTATTGCCTACCCCCATTGGCTTACAAAATTCACGCATTTTGCGTTGCTTTAATTGGCGTTTTAAATTCAACGTTAGTATAAATTTTTGATCAATTATTTATAGTAATTGTTATTATAAGGCTGGGATAGCCTGGTTGGTAGGGTGTTGGTTTCTCGCATCCCGTGTGTGTGTGTGTGTGTGTGTGTGTGTGTGTGTGTGTGTGTGTGTGTGTGTGTGTGTGTGTGTGTGTGTGTGTGTGTGTGTGTGTGTGTGTGTGTGTGTGTGTGTGTGTGTGTGTGTGTGTGTGTGTGTGTGTGTGTGTGTGTGTGTGTGTTGGACATTAAATCTATCGTGGTCACAAAGCCCTCCATACCGAAACTGATTACACTTGGAATACCTAGGTCAGAGATGGGCGTTCTCTGATCCAGATCTAAATTACGATCCGTGGATGAATGAATCAAATGTATGAGTAAGTCTGCGCTGTTGTTGTTGTTACTTATAGCACTTGCCATGGACAAGCCCCACTGATACATCAGCAGATTTTAAGCCGGAAATATACGTCTCTTGTTTTACAAGTTGTGCCATCTAGGGCCAAGAGTACGACTTAGCTACACACTCGTCACGACCCTTTTTAGGGGGCGGACTACATTCATGCAAATTCATTCATTCATCTCAGATCGTAATTTAGACCTGGAACAGGGAGCGATCACCCCTGCCCCAGTACCCCCAGTGATATTACTCTCGATATGGAGGACTTTGCGATCACGAACAGATTTAACGAGCGCCAATCGCCACACACTCGGGGATTCTTTTGGCGGGAGGTACGAACCCGTAACCTAAGGAGTACGAGTCCAACGCTCTACCAACCAGGCCATCCCGACCTAGTCTGCGCTGTAAAAAGGCTTTGTGACGTGTGTCATCTGGAAGTCAGACTTCTGCACTCGGGTGCTCAGAAGTTACTGTACCACTCCTTCCGTTGTTCCGTAAGCGGAACACGAAAACAATAATAATTGTAATTATTTGATAAAAATTAACTAAAATAAAAAAAATTCTTTGTTAATCTAAGTAGGAATTGATTTAAAAAAATGTTTTTTATATTACTTGTACGTTTTTTATATTCAAAAATATCATCACCAAAGTGAAATAAGTTTTTATTTTTCCATTGTAGTGATTCACCGATGAGGGTACGGATTAGCCTCAAGCTGCTGCTGGTCGTTTTTACCATAGTTGTTATTTTCACCACATTTTCTTACTGGACAAACTGTGGGACTATCGTCACTTCTACTGAGAAGCAGTGGCATATAAATGAACCTTGCAACAAACCGTCAGTGAAGAAATCCGAACCCTCTAGTGCAGATTTCTTCCGCTTGGAGGAAAATGAAGTCGATGAAGATTTGCCTGATGGCGAGCAACATGTTAATTTAAGAAGTGAGCTTAGAGCGCTGGAAGAAATAGAGTGTTCCATCAATGATGAATATTCTGTTTCGTGCAGACAGGACAATGGAGAAGTTTATGTCCCATTCTCATTCCTTCACAAATATTTTGAAGTTTATGGAAAGATAGTGAAACATGGGGGTGTGGATAAGTTTGATTGGCAACACAGTTACTCTAAAGTATATTTTCCCAAGCAAAAGTATGATCCAAGCAGTGTATTTCTTTGGTTTGAGAACTACAATGTGGAAGTTCGAGACCGAGTAAAGTGCATCAGTGGCAGCGAAGGTATGCTTTTTTTTGTTGTTGTTGTTTTTAAATTTTCTGCCAAATGTACTCTTTTGGTTTTATTGTGTTTTTATTATTATTTTTAATGTAAATTTGAGCATTTCCTTGAAATGTTTCTGTACCTTTTTCTACAAGTTTCTTATTATACAGTGGTGGGCATTAAACCAATCGTGATAGATCAGTGGACCATCGAGGCATTTTGACGAGACCGCCTTTATTAAGACCTAAAACATTCATGCTAAAAGAAACAAATTTATAAAACACCGATATAATATAAAATTTATATTATCTTTATCTCTAGAAGAAAGCGAAATTTTTTTCTTCTAAAATGGCAAAATTTTAAAAGCACGTAGTTCAGGACGTAAGAATAACTTTTGGAATCTAATAGATGAAGAAAAAATGCATATCATCATCGCCGAAGATGTTTTCTTTTTTACTGCAAAATGAGTAATTACGCGAAAACATAATTTATGAAGTTAAAGCATTAGAAAAAAAATGCTCATTATTATGAAATTTCATCTTTAGTGTTTTTATCTTAAAAGTTTCTAAGATCGTGGTAAATTTTTGTATTGTCATTTTATTTATAATGTACACTGAAGATCCGGAAAAACTGGTAAAGCAGATCGTATGCAAATAATGGTGTTAAATCAGCGTAACGCGATGCTGTCGGCTGTGCGTATATAAGACAACAGGTGTCTGAGGAGGCTATTACATCGATTTTTGCTGTTATAATGACAGGTTATCAAAATCTAAGTTATTTTTAACGGAGATTAGTCGTCGGCGTCGGAGATGGAGCACAACATTTCCGAAGTAGAGATGAAATTTGGATTTTCGCTCACGGCCATATCAAGGGTGTACCGCGAATACCAGATTTCCGGTAAAATTTCTAATCTCCGACAGAGGTGTGACTTGAAAAGGAATTGATAGAACGGGATCATCAACACCTGAAAAAAATCGTTATACGAGATAGACGTTTAACACTTCCTCAAATTACGCTTATTGCAGACTCACCAATAAGCGTCAGTGTGTGCTCTATACAACGTAATCTAATTGATATAAACTTTCGCAGTCGCAAACCATCTCGTGTACCATTGATGACTCAACAGCACAAAGTTCTGAACCTTATCTAAGCTCGCAAATTCCGCCACTGGAATCTTAATGATTGGAAAAACATTGTCTGGTCTGAGGAGTCATGTTTCCAAATGTATCTGGTGGGTGGCTGTATACGGGTGTGGAGAAAACTCCATGAATCTATGGATTTCTCATTCTTGCAAGTAACTGTTCAAACTGGTGGAGGCTCTGTGAGGGTTAGAGGCTTGTGCAGGTGGAAAGAAACGGGACCGTTGATGTGTGTAGACTCAACCATGACAAGTCGGTGGTAGTTTAATATCCTTTTTGACCCTCTATATCGGGGCCCGGTGCAAAAACTTTTTGGTGGGCCCTCTTTGTTTAACTACTTTAATAATGATGAACTGAACGTCATTATTGAAGAAGAAAATGCAAAATAAACTTGCTATTCGTTTTGGGGGACCCTTTGGTGTGTGGGGGGGGGCAACTGCCCCGTATGCCGCTGCTTTAGACAGGTTCTGCTCTACATGCATTATGCCCTGTGTGCATTCTGATGGACGTGGACTATTCCAATAAGATAATTCGTCTACAGTAGCTACCGAGTGGCTTAAAAAGCATACTTTTGATTTTTTTAACCCTCTCTTAGCCAGCTTATTATCCTTGCATAAACATTATCGACTATATCTCGGACGTTTTGCAAATATACTATCCTTAGGAGATCTCCACCACCTTGCACTCCCATGGCTTTGTAGACTTCCCTGCAGGAATCATGGTGTGAATTGTCCACAGAATATCTTCACAAATTAGTTGAATCCATACCTCACTGTACTAAAGCACTTCTCCATGCTCTTGGGGGCTGTACACGATATTATAATTGTGTACCAGTTTTTCTGGCACTTCAGTGCAATATATAATAATTCCTATTATTTACTTTAGTGTTTGTTTGCTGAAATATTTTGTTGGAAACTGAATACGAGTTGATAATTTTTAGGTGTTCCAGTATCAACACAATGGGATACTAGAGGCCATTTTTATCCAATTCAAATTGCTCAGTTTGGTTTAAGCCATTTTAGCAAAAACCTAACTGAACCACCGCCAGTTTCTATATTTTTGGAAGATGGTGAAACTACTACTCATAGTAAATGGTTACATTCTCAACACAGTGGAACAAGCCTGAGGAAGGTTTTTGATACTGTAGCTGGAAGCACTGTTTTAGAATTCAAGACTAAAGGTATTAATTTCTATCGTTTGTATTATATTTTCTGCTCAGACATTCAAATTAAAAATGTTGATCCTTTCTTTTACTTAATTTCATACTACATTGTTTTCTCTTATTCCTACTATTACCTCACACTCTACCTATATATGACTTACTCACATTTTCAATCCTTAATAAAATACTTTTTATTCATCCACTGAAGTTCAAGTCAATTTTTTAAAACTTGTAGTGAATGAGATTTGTTGTTAATACTGTTTTCTCAAATATTAATTCATTACTTTTTTAATTGATTAAAAACTAACTTTCTCGCCAAAAATCTTAATTTCTCCACCGCCAAATAAGTAGTGAATTCAGTTTGTTTTTTACCCACGTTTATGAGGTTAGGCTTATCATCTGAACGGCCGATTATTTCAAGCGATTTGGTTTGTATTCTTAATGTTTGATGCATTTAAAATTAAATATTTTTAATTAATCGATTTTTTCTATTCATTTTGAAGTACTTTCGAATTAAAATAATACAGAATAAAGAAAATTAAAAAATTCTAATCTGTATTGCGGTACCCCAATTGGCGTAAAAAATGCACGCATTTGCGTTGTTTCAATTGGCATTGAAAATTCAACGCCAATTGGTTCTGTTCTGATTTATTTTCATCGGATACGAACGTGATTTTGTTTTGGCCGGTTATAATTTTTTGATCAATTACTTATTTTAATTGTAATTATTTAATAAAAAGTAACTAAAATAAAAATTTTCTTTGCTGGATCTAAGTTGGAATTGACTTTTTAAAAAAATTATATGACCTGTACCTGAATAAGAACACTATTTCACCAGTATTGAGATAAGGTGCGTTATAGTTTCACATTAATGTGAATTTGGTAAAGGTATTATATTTAAAAGTTACTGATTTCTGTTTTGGTCAATGATAATAAATGATGTTATAGCAATAGTTTCTAAGAATTATTTTATCTGAACATTAGATATGACCGTAGTAATATCAGACTTTCTTTGCCTTTTAGTTTTTTTCTTAAAATAGTCATTTAAAAGGAAAATATCCGAACTATTAAATGTTTATTCCCAATGAGGGAGGGGGACACAGATTCATCAGCCATTATTCTGACATCTTTCAATATACAAAATACATATTTAAAAAAAATTATCGTTTTAGATGGCAACATCAATTTTTAATTTTACATGTAAAGAAAAATGAACCATGATCTTGATTTTAATATCATCAGAAATTTCAGTTTTATTTCATTATTATGTTGGGGAAATGTTGTGTTTCTTTTTTCTCAAAATAGAGGGCTCGTCTCCATTTTGAGTTTGGTAAATTCTATGTTTGTTTATAATAATGAATAGTAGACATGATTTAAGTAGATTGTTAATAGCCATTTTAAATAATTAAATCGATTTTATAATATTTATTATCGCTTAATGCATGGTATATAATATCCATACAAGTTTAATTTTCGTTATAAATCAAATATTTTACATTTTATCTTAATTATTTTGAGTTTTAGTTTTTTTGAAGCCCTGAAATTGTAAAAAAATACTGATTTTTCGATTAAAAATTAATTTTTATCGTGAGGAAGATATTTATTTAAATATCCTTAATAAATACAAATAATTTTTATTTCGTGTGATTGAATAATATCGGTATTACTATTAACATGACATAGGCATATTTTATTTGAAATGTTTTATCGACACTATTTCATAATAAAACCATTCTAAAATATGTTATTGAAAAAATATTTTTACATAAAAAATTGCTATATATTTGTAAAATTTTTCATTTCCTTAATTAAAAAAGTGTTATCCCCCCCCCTTCAAATGCAGAGCAAAAATCAGTTCCAAAATTTGTCCAAGAACAACCATTAAGTTTGAATCTCAGTATTTGAAAGAAATTTTGTAATATATCCTCATTTCCTATTGCTATTTTCTGTAAGCATAAATTTTTGCAATTTTACTAACTATTTAAAAGGTATATCAATAAAAATAAGAATTTTTCAAATTTAAATGAAATTGTAAAACTTTCTGTATGTTTTTCTTTTTATAACGACTGAAAGAAAATCCTATTCTATCATCAAAGTATATCATGAAAAATATTAAGATAGGCTGATTTGCATTTAAAAAATTTCTACTTTTCTTTTTCTTATCAACAATCCCCATTTATGTAGGATAGCTGAGATATTAGAAATATATTAAATCCTATTGTGAAAGTTAATAATTAATAATATTGATGTCTCTTTAAATTGGAACGTTAATTACTAAGTACATTCGTAATGGTTATAAATTAGCTGATTATTCATTTAAATTGCAAAATCTAATAAAATATTCATACATTGTGGCATTTTTTTTATTTTGTACATGATTGGTATTGTAATATGTTAACTATGCACTATTATTTTGTAGGTGCTGACAAAGAAATATTATCAATCGATGAAGGAATAGAAGAAGTAACTTTGTCTTGTGATTTAATGTTGATAGCAAATGCCAGTTTAACAGTCATATTACATAGTCCTGGGGACCACACATTGTATAAAATTCATTATATTATGTCCGACGTGTTATTGTCATTAGTTGACTCTGAAGTTTATTATGGAATTGGAACTAATGCTCAGTGGAAAACATTAACGAGAGATTTGGTGATTGACCTGAACAAAGGTTTACCATCTGTACAAAATAAAAGAAAAATAGCGAAACCTCGGAATTTACGAGTCCATTCCATTGTATTAAATGGTTTTGGAAGAATTGATAACATAAGCTTGAGTTCCACCGCTCATATGGCACATTTTTTTGCTGCAGCCAATTGGTTAGTGAATCATCAAGATAAAAATGGTGGTTGGCCAAATATGGTGACTCGTAAGTTATCTAATGGTATGTTAGAACTTGCTCCTGGTTGGTATTCAGCAATGGCACAAGGTCAAGCGATGTCCTTGCTCACTAGGGCATTTAGAGTAACTGGTGATCTTCATTATCTAGAGGCAGCTTTGCATGCTATAAAATTATTTAGTATTCGTTCTGAACATAGAGGAATATTAACCACATTTCTAGGAAAATATGTGTGGTATGAGGAATACCCCACAATTCCAAGCTCATATGTGCTCAATGGTTTTATATATTCTCTCTTTGGATTATATGATGTACAACAAAGTGGTAATCATCAACTTTGTCATGAAGCAGGAAAACTCTTCCAAAATGGACTTGTGTCACTTAAAAAAATGTTGCCTCTATTTGACACAGGTTCAGGTTCAGTATATGATCTTCGCCATTATTCGCTTGGGATTGCACCCAATTTAGCTCGTTGGGATTATCACAGCACTCACATCAATCAGCTTCTGTTCCTCAGCACCATCCATAATGATCCCCTGCTAAAATCTGTATCTGATAGATGGACGGGATATATGAAAGGAAAAAAGGCACCACACAACTGATGAATTTAGTCTATTTAAGTATGTAATAAACATTAATCTTGCCATGTATTTTGTATAGAAACTTGTTGGATTAGTAGAAATTTTAACTAATATCATAGTCTTTAATTATCCTATCTATTTTAGCAATTATCTTCATTGTGCACTTGTAAAATTTACTGTAATATGTGAATATAAAGATAACCTTTGTTGTTATTTTTATTGCAAAAACACTTTTGTAATTTAGAACAGAGGCGATTTTTATAATTAAACATCAATTAAATTAAAGCAAAACGGGTTTTTGAATTCAGAAATGCTGTTTAAACAAACTAGTTTGCATTTTTTTTTTTTTTTTTTGCGTGAAATAAAATTTCATTATCATTTTTCTTTTTTAAGGTTAATACTGATACAGAGTTTAGCACTTATATATAAAATAATAAAACATCAAAATCAGTGTTATGCAAAATTAACATGTGGTTTGATTTATTGACACTCTTAAAAATAACTCTAGATCCGTCCAAAATCAAACTTTTATTAGCAATGACAACCTCATCTATAGTGCTAGAAGTTTGTCAACTGGATTTATTTCAAAGCGTTTAATTTTACAATGTAGCATATCGATCTTTATTTTTCAATATTGTTAGTATATTTGTTTTCCCGTTATATCTGCTGTGTTAATCATGGAGTACTGTTATATGGAAGATTTTAAAAAATACTTCTTAGTGGTGGATTCAATCCAGTTGTCTTGATTTAGAATTGTTATTAATTATTATGGATTCCTTGGGTTTTTTAAAACTAAAATGCTATATGTTTCTCTTTTTTGTGATGTCTCAAAATGATGCTCTGTGAACTTATTTTGTTTTTTTACTGAAATGAATTTATTAAGCATTTCATTCGTCACAAAAGAAAGTTTAAATTGAACTAATTATTTTAAAATACTTGACTAGTGCGTTATCGTTATTACTTATTTTATTATGAGTTATTTGAGAATGTATTTGTCTTTTGTTGGGTGTATAAAATATGCAGATATATATATGAAATAATTGTTATTAAAGAACAGAAGTGTATCTTGCATCCCACTGGTCTTTATAGTAGCAATTTTGTTTCTAAAAAACGACTGCTTTTCTGCTAAATATGTATATGAAAAGGTGTTTTCAAATATGTGAAAATAGAAGAAGCTGATGAGAATATTCAAAAATATTGTCAAACAAAAAATCAAAAGTAGTCAAGGAAACTTTCTTCTTTTTGTGAAGTGAAAATGTAATGTAGTTAAATATTGTTATTCCAATTATTTTATCGTGTTTTCCTTAAATATGAAACCTCCTCCAAAAATTTTTAGAAATTGCCTTTCTGTTTTAAAAGTGTTTTTAATATACATTTAAAAATTGATTATTTAAATTTTTTAATAATCCCATAACTCTATTAATATACGCCATGTTTAATGTTATTTTCTATTCAAATTGAAAATTTTATTTTTTAAAAGTTTTTATTATTTTATATTACTATATGATGCATCAGATTTTGCATTATTTTAAATCAACTGAAAGTACATAAAATTAATTTCTGCATAGTTTCCTTAAAAGCTTTATAAGCTATTTTAATAAACTAAAATGAAATCATATCAAATTAGATATTATATGAATTTTGAAGTCAAAATTAATTTAAAATAATATTTTACTTTTAGAGAAATTTGGTATTTCATTGAAATGTAATTCTGAAATAATTACACATTATTCTTTTTGATGCAATATAATGTGATCGGATGTTAATTCAGTTATTTAAATAAGATAAAGCTCTGAAACATTTGTTTTCCTGTATATTAATATAAACAAAATAATTTTGAACTATATTCAATCATTTCATTGTTTTTATATTTGCTAAAAATATTTAATTCATATTGTGTGAGTGTTCTATAGTTTGCTTCTTTTATTTAAAAGTAGCATTATATTAATTTACTATGCTAGTGATTTCCAGTTTGATTTGATAGTTAACCATTCTGAAATGTAATTATGCATATCATTAACTTTTATTTTAGAAACTTCCTGTTTGAAAAAATACTTATTTTTTAACTTCTTTATTTTGTGTTCTCTGATGTTTGTTACATTCAATTAAGTAAATATTTTTTTACAAAAGTTAGCCTTAACTATGTTTTTTTTTTAATTATTTTTTGTCATAATTACTTTTTGCATCATCAGTTAAAGATTTGATTTTATTTCTCACTGCTTTTCTTTGTTTTTAATTTCATGATGTGTATTTTCATTTGTTCATTCTTACATAAAAATATGTTTTATTACAGTATTACGAAATCAAAATTTTTGATGTTAAAAAATTCTCGGTGAATTTTAATGTCCCTCTGCATTCCAAAAGCTGCTTTCACATCGTAATTTTTCCATAACAATTAATAATTTATAGAAACAAGAGCCATTTCCTTAGTATAAACCTAAATAATGAATGTGCACAGTTGTATGCTAGGTGATGTATTTCATTTCAAAACAATTCAGTGCATAATCGTTTCGAATATATTTTTTCATTGCAAAGGTGTAATTTTTATCACTTACTTATATTTGCAATTTGCAAGCATTAACAGGAAATGGTTATAATTTTTTTACAAATTCATTAGTTATTTCCAACTTAAAATAGAATCTGAGACAATTCTCGGAAAAGAAAAGGTGATATATCTGAAATAAATAAATAAAAATTGAATTTTATATTTCATACTGAATGATTTTCTATAGATTTCTGCCTCTTTTGCTATCACATGCACATAGTAATTTTTATACAGAAATAGAAAATTTTGAGAAGTTTTTCATTGATTGTTAGTTTCAACATATCACCTATCACTGCTTTGATATTTCACTATATATCACTGTGCTTTCCATTCATGGAAATGTTCCCCAAATGAAAAGTAGATGAAAGATTTATTATTTTAAATAGGAAACATGTTGAGAATTATTATTTAATGATGTTCCTACAAGAAGTTTTCTTTTAAATATCCGAAGGCATTGTGCATAATAATATAATCATTGTTTTTATTTATTTATTCATTACACTAAAACATAGGGTATTTAAAAGTTTCTGTTTTTATGTATTAGCTCTTTTTCATTTTATGTGTGTAAATTAATTAAGGCTGAAAGAATTCTATTTTAAAAGTGTAGATTTAATTTTTTAAAAATTATCTAGTGTAATTACTGTTTAGAAATTATGTTGATTTATATTTATGTTCAATTTAGACTAGAAATTCTTTGTTGTTAAGGACATGAGTAATTTGTTATTCAAAATCATGTTATAAAAAATTTATTTTTCGTTCTGAATTCACCCGCATTCTTCAGATTTTAGTGCCTATTTTTATGTTTAATTTATCGTAAATTTAAAAGAGTGTTAATATTTATCGAAATTGCTTATTAATTCATTCCTTCCATATCAGTCCATTTATGTGGGAGAAAAATTTATTCATCGCATTACTCTAACATGGTTGTGGTTTATAAAAATATCTGTTAAAACTGTTATTCAATTATTTCGCTCTGTCTAGTTATTTTATCGACATATTGACGATATTTAAATCGATTTTGTGTGGGAAGGATTACTGTTGTGATGTGCTTGTATCGATGTGCTTAAATAGTTTATGTACTTGTTTTTTGTTTTTTTTACTTCTGTACTTCAGTATTTATGTTTTTGTGCTAAATCATTCATCACTAACCTCATTTTTTTTGTTTGTGATTATCTACTTATTTTCAGTGATGCAGCTTGTTTTACTTAGAAAAATTATATACTGTGCCATTTTGGGATAAGATATTGTGATGGATAAGTGTTATGGTTTTTATTATTATGCTAGTATTTATCATTTAATTCAACAGACACACGCTTTTGTGAAATGTTTTTAATTTACTTGTTTAGCAAATGTTATTGTTTGAGATGAGGTAATGTGTATAAAGTGTTGAGTTCCAATAAAAAAAAGTTTTCTACAGATTGTTATGCATTTATTAGTATGAAAAGTTTTTTGGTAATAATTTGATTTTTCAAGATAATAAAAATAGTTCTCAATTTTTAATTTTAATATGAAATAACTTCTCGAGAGGCTTATTGTTCTCCAAAAAATTTTGATCATTATGATATCAATATGTTCCAAATATAAACCTTGTGTTTTAATTTTAATGAGGGAAACCGTGGCTGGTGGCATCTGTTTTGTCTTCGATTTTTTTATGGGGATCATTAGAGAGCTTATCTGTATTGTCACACATTCCCACGTTTTTGGCTAGTTTTGAATCGTGATTGGGGAGAAATTCCGAATAGAGAAATATGTATGGATTCAGTGGCTTTATTCCAGCTGCTATAAAGCCAGCTGCTGTATTGCTGTCGGTGGTAACCAGTGGAAGAGCTGCATAGGATATCATAAATCGTCATTGTTTTTCTAGGATTGTTATGCGCATGAATCATGCCACTAATCGGTGAGGAAGGAAAGAAAATCACCGTTGTTGTTGTTGCCATGGCGCCTAGGAATTAGGGAAATTGCAAGGAATTTCGAAATTTTCCTAAAGAACTGAAAGAGTACTGGGGATTTTTTTTTTAATCCCAAAAATGCCAATCTCTTTAAATATTGCAAGAATAAAAAAATCGCCATTGCTTTAAAAACAAACAACATCATTCGTGACTGTTAAATGGTGGAAACATGTCCCCTTTCTGCTTGTTCACCTTTTCTTCTACATAGATCACTCCCAGTTTCCAAGAGTGAAGAAAGAAAGAAAAAAAAAACGAAATTGGAATGATGATTAAAAGTTACTTGAATACTAGTGAAGCTACTGAAACTGAAATATACACTTTTTAGAAGTGTTTTATATGTAAGAATACTACAAACATATAATTGGATGCATGTCCAAAATTTTGCTGTTTTAAAAGCCACGCCTTATTTAAAATCCATGTTTATCGAAAAACAATATATTACATGAAAGCACCAATTTCCACTGCATGCTCAGAACGTGTGAAAATTCAATTTGAAATTCTCCTGAAAAAACTTAAAAGTGTTTACAATTTAATATTATAGGAATATATTTAATTTTAAAAAATTCGTTTGGATAATTTCTATTGTAATATTTTGAGGCTCAAAGAATTTTCTGATTTGGGGAAATCGTCAAAATAGTTCTTGCAATTTTATATGGCAATGTGGCTTTGAAAAATATATTTCCTATCAGCAAAGGTATGCTTACTGAAAATGTTACAGAATTTTTTTTAATTGGTCTAAGGAGTTTATATTATGGAATAAACTTTTATGGAGATGTCTTAAATGTGGTGATCTCAAGAGATATGTTTATATATATATATATATAATTAGCACGTAGGAAATATTATGAAGCTTTAGAAAAGCAGAAAAAATAACAGGGGGAAAAAAAAGAGTCCAAAAACCACGAAGCTTTGTAAATTAGGATTAAATTGCAAAAGAAAAAGAATCTTATGACTGAAATATTTGTAAAAGCTACAGAAATTGGTGCTCAAATAAATAAATTAGGAAATAAAATTCTAAAAATCATTAAATGGTTTGTGTCATGATAGCAAGAATGTTTTTCAAGTGATCGATATTTTTTCCCCCATAGCATGGAAATTTTGTCTTACTTAAAATCCCAGCGACAAATTTAT
>JAOUZG010050968.1:15812949-15839811 GCA_026289955.1 Argiope argentata
ATAACACATTTAAATGATTTGCTGAGAATAAATAGCAGAGTCGTGGCCGAAATCATGGAGAATACAGGTTGAATTTTTAGTTCTTTTTATTCCATCACGGGAGCAGGCATTATTTACAAGCGAAAGCGACGAGCACAACACAGAACTGACAGAAAAGCTAAGTGTACATAAAGGGCGGGAAATCATTATCCCTGGTCTTAAATACCAAGACTTTGATAGGGATAAATATTTTTTATAGAGATTATAAACTTGGACTTCAGTGGGGATTTCCAATTCTCACATATAAGAGGTAAGGGAAACACAGGGATCTTTCTAAAAGTATTTTGTTTAGGTCAGCAATTTTCATCTCTCCCACGGAGTGTGAGAAAGTAACAGGCGTTTAGCTGTTTCAGCAATTTTACACAGCTTCTCTTGAATTAATTAACTAGAGCGAGTGAAATGGATCATGAATTAAGAGAATATTTTAGAATGATATTACTATGGGCTAAATTAAGATAGGGCTTTGGAAATTAATTAGGATTAATATTAAGAGTTTAAGAATATCATTACATATATATATATATATATATATATATATATAGCATGTAAATATAGGCATTCATTTAATATACTTTTTTTTTTAGTAAATGCTGGATTATTGCTTAATTTCTCGTTTTTCCCCCCCTATAATAAAAATTATGGATTATCAGTATTCTATTTTAATAGTACATGCGCTCTTTGCGCTTTTCTCCTTACACTGAGTATAAATACAAGCAAAACACAAGGATTCCCCCCCCCCCTTTTAATTTCAGTGCCAATTCCAGGAATAGACATCATGTCCTCGAATCGATTACCATATTTTTTTGCCGATAAATTTCTATGCGAGGAGAAGTTTCTCTTCTAGACGTTTTTCTAGATGGATCTATCATTTAGAAGGTCGTGGCTAAATGATAGATCTATCTAGAAAAATGTCTAGAAGAGATTCTGGAATGAAATCAATGATTCTGGAATGAAATCAATTTTGATGCAAGTAAAGACCTAATCAAAGAAACCAGAGAAGCTACTGATTTTGCTCAAAATTTCTAAATAGCCTAAGTGTGTGCGTGCGTACGCTTTTGATATATAAAAATTTTTAAGCAAGAATGCTTCAAAAATCTTGTTACTAAATGAAATGCATCTGTTGTTCTCGTATTTAAATTTTTATGGGAATTTCAACAAAATCCGATTGGTTCCAGATTGAAAGCTAATGCAAATGGTTATATTTTAATTTTTCAATTACAGAAACAGAACAATTTTTATCACTATGTGAATTATATCACCTGGATTACCTTTCTGTAAATATTTTTTTTTTAAAAAAGAATTATAGTTTTTAGATTACTTTCGGATTCATAAATTTTCTTCAGTTATTTTAAGGAGTTTCCCATGTTGCACTTGGGCGTATAAGCTTATTCTGTGAATTACGCTAAGATTTGTTGTTTAAAAATAATCCTTTAAATCCAATTTATTATGTTTATCGTTTCTCTTTTAGAGTTAAATCCCTCGTTTTCAAATTATTTGATTTGATAGCATAGTGTAAAACTATTCACAAAACCTTTTTCCTTCTAAACTATTCCATAATAAGCATATAAATAATTTTTTAGCTTAACCTCCTGTTAGAAACTAATTAATATGATTATAACTTACGCAAATTTCCAACTTCGTAAGTCTTAAAATAAATTGTCCTCCCCCACCTTTTTTAGCTTATCCTTAGGTTTGAAAATGTTTAAAAAATTATATATATATATATATATATATATATATATATATATTTATATTTTTTTGTCGTTATGAGATATGTCGTGAAAATTTATTCTGTTATTTAATACAAATAAACAAAGTAATTAATACAAGAAATATAAAATAAAAGTTGTCATTAGTCAGATTGATAACCATCTGCTTCCATTTTTATTAAAACCTCTTCCCCTTACCAACTTGCATGACCTTATAATTTCTTCCTTCATTTCGTGAGTTTTTAAAATTTTCCACCATCGCGTAAAATTTTCCCAAAATTTCATCTTTCATAGCTGATTGCTTGTCTATACATTTGCGTTTTAATTTCTTTTCACAATTAAATATCTATTAAAAATGGTAACATTTAGATTTCCACGATTTCGTTACAAATCCTAGTAAGACAAAAACTTGAAATCATATTCATCACCCTTTTCACTTTCATTCTAAGTGCATGATGTGAGTTGGAAAGTTTTGTGTCTGATTTCTTTTTTGACGCAATTTGAGCGTACGAAAATTCTACTGATAATCTTCGTATTACCCATTGTAACTGATTTGGAATGGTGGTTTCGTTCTTGTGATTGCACGCACCAAAATAGCCAGTAAAAGATTTAACGGATTATTAATTGATTTTAAGTATTGTTTAAGAATTTTGGAGAGTGAGTTGCTGGTATTTCATATTAATTCATCAATAGAATATTTTTAGCCTATTATTATTTTTACACATGATAAACAAAATTTAAATGTCCTTGATCTCAATATAATCCTTGATCCAAAAGAGAGAATTTTTGTTTCCATGTTTTTGATTTATTTTCAAAGAGAAAAAATTCTTTACTTGGAAATTTGAGGGTGGGAAGCTAAGTATTAATAAGTAATGAAGAATTTCATTAACTGTTCATTGTCATGTTCACTTTTTCTTAGAATTATGTCTGTATCCTGGGAAATAGTTTCTCTGTTTTTATAAATAATAATACTTAAGAATGAGTAGCATATTCCTTTTGTTTCACTGGTATTTTTTCACAAATCAAGAACATGAATATGTAGTACAGATTTTATATATTTCTAGAAAATATGAATAATCTTGATTTTTTTTTCTTTTTATCAAATATCTGGAAACTAAGTAAAGCGAAATGAGTCAGATGAAAATATATGTCTGTAAAAACACAAACACGTTATAATTATTTTTAAAAAATTCAGAAGAAAAAAGCACCTCTCAGATCTCTCTTAAGATGTATCTATATAAAATCAAATCAAAACACAACCATCCACTTATCCTGCGCCACAAAAACTCTTTTCAATCATATATTTTCAATAATAATAATAATAATAACCTCAACGGCGACGGTGAATCTCGCCAATCGTTTCCGCTGACGTCGCCAATGGCGGCCAAACATCACAATGCTAATTAAATTAAGAACAAATTGGTTAACTTCAAAATAAAATTGCAATCTTTTCATACGATTTATGTTCCATATTTACTTAAAAACAATCTATTACATTTTTTTACACGACAATGCATACTCAATATTTATAATTATTATTCATTGGTGAAATCCATGTATCTTAATTGAGATGAAGTTTTACTAGAGTTTAACGGCATACTACGCTTCATCTCCAGCATTCTCATTCACGCTGCTGAGATACACACAAAGCGTTCAAAATATCTTTGCCAATATCTGGATGCTCATTTGAACTAATTCTTTCAGAACTTAACTCACCAAAATTGTAATTTTTAACGTTTTCAGTTTTATAATAGCACTAGCTGTAGAGTAATTTGTAATCTATCTATTCAAATATTGGAATATATTCACAAGTTAAACATAAAAAATATGCATATTTCTCTGCATTTGCTCTTAGATGTTGAATGACTTTTATAAAACTATCCTCAAATTTTGGGAAATTTACTTAAAAATACCTGTCTTTCTATTGATCTGGTATGAAAATTTTAAAAGGTGGGGTGTAATTTCATATTCCCTTTTAACTACCTGATTACTGATTAAATTTAAGAGATTCCTCTTAAAAGAGCTGCAGTTCACGCCCAGATAATAATAATAATAACAGACATTGCTCAACCAGAGATTTTACAATTGCTATGTTATCTTAATTCTCAACTTATCAGATGTCATTTGTGGTCAAATAAAAATAATTTATTGAAAATTTTCTCTTTGGTTAAAACAAAATAGTATGCATCTTTTAAAAAACTGTTCATTTTTACATATTATGCCAAGTTATACAAGTTTAGATATCATGATATATAGTACAAAATGAGAAGCAGTGCATAAAACTCTGATTTTGAGAACATGATAAACATTCATGAGAGGAAGTTCTCAAACTATAATTTACGACTGGCTCAGAAATGCAATTCTAAAATCAGAAATGCTAATTTACGTCACTTGTTTTGAAAATGGGAAGAATTTATATGGACAAGAAAGATTTAGAACAGAAATTTAGATTTTTTATTTATTTTTTGAAAAATGTACTGAATATGGTATATCCTCTTTAATAACTGCAATGGAAATAGTTGAAGAATTGAAAGTGATCTTGAATTTAAAAATAAAAAAAATGGGAGGAAACAACAGAAAAAAAGATTTTATTGGAAACTACATGCCGAACTTGGAGTTTGACGGGTTTTTTAAAGTAAATTTGTCGCATTTGAAAATCGGTTTTAAATTAACATTAAAGTTACCACGAGCGGGTCAAATGACCTGTTTCCAATGGCAATTCCAATGGATAGATGAATCGCCGGTAGGTTTAGTGTTAAGAAAACCGGTTTAATAAAATTATATCATTATGTAAAAATTAATTAAAAACTTATTTGATTTTCTATTCATTCTATGCAACGAGCAGCAAACACATTTTTTTTTTCAACTTTGTGAATTAGAAATATTGTCTAGAATATTTCCTAATTCTTTTGTGGAAACCATTCTGATAAAAAACAAATAGAAGGAACTACTCAGTACAAATGCTTTTTCAAAAGAAACCATGGAAAAATCAATTCATAAGTTTCTTAAAGACCCTGAAGAAAAACTTACATATCCAAAGACACTGAAAGCTGAATGGTCATTATTTGAGGCAACGAATAAAAGAACAAAAAAAAATCGATTTATTATTTGATGTGATGAAAGCTATAAAACCAAGATCAGTCGAGATTGAACGAGTATTTTCAATTTCAGGCAATATTGTGTCCAAAATAAGAATAAGAATTAATAAGAAGAATTAAGAATGTTTTTTAAATCCTATTTTCTTAGAAGAAATTAAATATAGTGAAAATAATATAAATGTTATTGTAAATTTTTGTTTTGAGTTTTCGCTATTTTGTATGAGAAATATGCATATACAATCCTTATTTCATGCATATATATTGACTTTGATGTTGATTTTTTTGTTATTATATATATATATATATATATATATATATATATATATATATATATATATATATATATATATATATTGATAAAAATTTGAAAATTGGCTGAAACCTGTTTTTTGGAAATTTTGAATTCGAAAACTGGTTTTTCAAAATGACGGTTTTTGTATAAACCCTAGCTAAAGCCGATTTCATTGGGCAAAAAATATTTCAAAATTCAAAACTTTATAGTGATAGTTTTGTTATTTTTTTAATGAAACATGCAACATTTATCAGGAAACATAAGACTTAATATGATTTTTGAATTTTCGATATAATTTGAATAATACTTATCAGTGGATCGAAGTCGATCTTTTTCATCTTTATAATAAATTAAATACAATATGAAAAATAATATTGGTTGCATTGATTTATTCATTGAAATCAAAATGTATCTTCAATTTTTTTCTTCTTAAAGTCAGAATATAACAACATTTATTAAAGAAGAAATTATCTGAATTGCGTTCAAATTTTTTTACTGTTCCAAAAGTTTTATTGACCTTGGCCAATCATCGTCCCATCTGTTAAAGGCTATTTGTCAAGCCTGAGAATAATTATAATAATAGTAAATCCCTTAAAATCTAGCCTTAGTTAAAAATTATGCAAATACTTCCTCACTTATTTTATCTGTCAAACCCATTTAAAGTTTTATTTTTTAAACAAAAAAATGTAAATTGAATATTAACGAATTTACTGCAAACAAAGCATGGTAAAAAATTAAGCAAAAATCGCATATTGTAAATTTATTCCAACTAGTCGCATATCAAATACCCATACTCATAGAATTTGAAAGGGATGTTGAATTTTTTAAAAAAGTGATATTTGGATTTAAATATAAAAAATAGAAAAATAGCAGAAAAAAATTTCTGAAAGAAATAGTTAACCGAAACCGATTTCATCTGACAAAAAATATTTCAGTATTTTAATATTTTCTAGTAATAATCCCATTATTTCTTTCAAGGAAAGATTCGAAGTATATCACTTGAGACTTCATATGGTT
Source organism: Argiope argentata (assembly GCA_026289955.1). NCBI lineage: Eukaryota > Metazoa > Arthropoda > Arachnida > Araneae > Araneidae > Argiope > Argiope argentata. The sequence goes on from JAOUZG010050968.1 coordinate 15,819,105, forward strand.
TTTGAGTTTTTCTTATAATTCTAATAACATTCACAAATTGGCTGGAGAGATCTTTTTAATGTTACAAAGACTTTATTATGGTTTTATAAAACGCTAACGATTGCTCCGATTTATTTAACGAAATCGAAATTTGTCATTGAATTTTGTCTTTTAGCTTTACAATATAATAATAGGAATTTTAAAAATATTGTATTGCATTCAGTTCCTTGTATTCAATTTAATTTATCAAATGTTGTTACTTTTCTGAAAATTGTATTGACCTTTCCGATTACCGTCGCATTTGCAGAATGCTCTTCCTCAAGAATGCAGATTCCAGCATTAGTCACGAATGATTGGCTTCTTTACTCATTTTATTTATTGAATTCGACCTATTTATTGAAGTTTTTTTTCTATTTTTTCATCCATTGAAGATGTAAAGAATTATGATGATGTTACTCAATATTTGATATAAATAAAATATGCAATAAAATAAAGCAAAAAAATCCAAGGAGTTGCATACCAAACGGCATTATATAAATTTCTAAAATAATTATTTTCGTTATTTCATTTTTAATTGATTAATATGTGTGACCGAATTGTAAATTTAAGGAAATAATTTATCATTTTTAGTATCCTCTAATCCTTATTATATCAATTTCGACAATATAATAAATGTAGAAATATGTGCAATAAAATATTATTTTGTTAATTATCATTTGTTACCCGGAATTCGTTTCGACGCCTCTCAAGCCTATCTTGCTACAAACCCCACATTTGTTCCGGTCGATCCTGAAATTACTTTTAAAAACAAAAATGGAACTTTTTACTGAAAATCTGAAAACAAAATAATGAATATACATTTGTTTCTAGAATGATCATCTATTTAGGAAATAGACAAAACAGAAAATTTCAGAATTTGCTTTGAGCAATATTTTATGTATTTGTCACCATTATTTTGCGTGCTGTTTGCCTTCCTCATTCCACCTCACATTGTAATGTGAATTAAATGCATATGAAGTTCATTTGCAGATTAAAACCATGAAAACAAAATGTTTTTTTAAATAAAAAATACACGCTTTATGAGAAAACTGGGAAATAATAATAATTATATATATATATATATATATATATATATATAAACATCTCTCTATATATATATATATATATATATATGTATATATATATATATATATACTGAAGTGACAAAAGTCAGGGGATAGCAATATGCAAATATACAGATGGCAGTAGTATCGCAGCGAAGAAGTATAAATGCGCAGTTCGTTTTCCAGGACTTTCATTTGTGTTCAAGTTATTCATGTGAACAGGTTTTCCGTGATTTATGGCGGCACGACGAGAATTAACAGACTTTGAACGTGGAATGTTAGTTGGAGCTAGACGTATGGGTCATTCCATTGCGGATATGGTTAGTGAATTCAACATTCCGAGATCCACAGTATCAAGAGTGTGCCGAGAGTATGGAATTTCAGGCATCCCATCCATCATGGACAGCGCAGTGGGCGACCACCTGCACTTAACGACCGAGACCGCCGACGTCTGCATAGAATGGTCAGTGTTAATAGACACGCAACACTTCTTCAAATAACTGCAGGAATCAATGTGGGACGTACGAGGGACGTGTCCGATAGGACTGTGCGGCGAAATTTGTCTTCCTTGGGCTATGACAGCAGAAGACCGACTCGAGTGCCTTTACTGACAGCACGGCATCGCCTGCAGCGACTCTCCTGGGCTCGTAAGCATATCGACTGGTCCCTAGACCAGTGGAAAACCGTAGCGTGGTCAGATGAGTCACGATTTCAGATGTTACGAGCTGATTGTAGAGTTCGAGTGTGGCGAAGACCCCACGAAGCCATGGACCCAAACTGTCAGCAAGGCACTGTTCAAGCTGGTGGTGGCTGCATAATGATGTGGGCTGTTTTTACATGGCATGGACTCGGTCCTCTGGTGCAACTGAACCGATCATTGACTGGAAATGGTTATGTTCAGCTGCTTGCAGATCACTTGCAGCCATTCATGGACTTCACGTACCCACACAACACAATGCGCCATGACACCGGGCCAGAACGGTTCGCGATTGGCTTGAAGAACATTCCGGACAATTCCAGCGCATGATATGGCCACCTAGATCGCCCGATATGAATCCCATCGAGCATTTATGGGGCATCATCGATCCGTTCGTGCCCAAACTCCTGCACCATCCACACTTTCACAATTATGGACGTCTATACAGACAGCATGGCTCAATATTCCTGCAGAGGACTTCCAACGACTTGTGGACTCCATGACACGTCGAGTTGTTGCACTTCGCCGGGCAAAAGGAGGACCGACACGATATTAACAGTCATCCCATGACTTTTGTCACTTCAGTGTATATATAAGAAGGTTACTAATGCAACAAAAGCATCGAATGGTACTTTTTATTCCCATGGAAAAGACAATTTTTCTTTTGGGGGTTAATTTACAACTTCTTTGTCAAACAAACAAAGAATCCAGAAATAGTGAATACATGTAAAATAGCGATGTCCTTTCATTCCAATGGATTCTCTTGAACACCGACTGCTTTAGTCATTCAAGTAATATTTAGTGACGTTGTCATGATAATTGGATAACTCTCTATCACTAACCAGAATGCCGAGATTTAAAAAATACAGAGAAAAATTATCACATTTTCGTACCTCATAATGTTTTTTTCGTACGCAAATTTATGCTGCTCTGTAACTTTATTATTAATTTTCAATAGCTTGTGCTATTTTCTGACTGATATGCCAGCTTTAGACTTGTTTCGTAGGATGCGCTGTTAACGGTCCGACTCATTAGCCTCCTTCACTATCATCTATTACTCTGCGTATTATTTCTATGCAATATCATTGTATACACATCACTTTAAATAAAGTTAAACGTGTGAGAAAGGGCTTTCTGTACAGCGAAGCAGGATTCAAAGGAATTGGATTCAAAACTATTTTTTAGTATACTGTATTTGTGTAAAGATGAAAAAATCAATCGTAAAATCCATTCAATAACATTTAAAGAGAATGCTTAAAATTATAGAATTTTCTATATTTTTGAAATAAGATAACTAAAATAATTTTTAAAGAGAATTTTAAAAACAAATTTCGTATGGAATTTTAACTGTCTCTTTTTTTCTGTTAACACTAAACCGTCTGTTTACAGAACAATCTGTGTCCACTTTTTCAATTAACATTTGCCGTTTTTTTTTTATTTTACTTTTTAATTGTCATAGTAACATAAGCTTCTGCTTTATGTATACAAAAATGCATATTAAATCTGAGTACAATTCGTCCACTAATTGCAAATCAAAAGCTAAATTCTGAATTGCAATACTTTCAGTTAGAAAAATGATTTAAAAGTACAGAATTATTTCTATGCACTGCGAGTCAATCAATATCCAGCTGAAAAAATTTTGAAATCAAAAATTTTATACAGTCGCCTGATTTTATTTGATGAGTATTGCTGAAGAGTTTGGAATTGACTGAAGTGTTGTTTCACCCATTTGGTAAGTAGTTTGAAATACAGGTACAATCGCAAAAAATGTTGACAATAAATGGACGACCAAGTAAAACAACAGCAATAACTAACCGATATATTACCATGCTGACGAAAAGGATCAAAATCACACAGGGGACAACATTGTCCAAAACTTGCACACAATAATCAGACAGGTGTCTCTGTTTACTATGGCCATATGACTGCATAAAAGTGGTATGCTTAGTTCGGCTATCGAAATGTTGTATACCATTAACAGCAGGCCATCGGAATATCCAATTACAATAACGTAACGAACACATAGTCCGAACATCACTTCATTGGAGTAATGCCTACCTTAATTGTAAGTCTTTTTAATATCACAGATTGTCGTGGCCATTTGATACGGCGTGAGGTTGGAACACATTTTCATTCTTCTATCATAAGCGGGAAAAACTTGAAAAGTTTCAGGGAAAGGTCTTGGTGGCATTGAGGGGGTTGGGAGCATGAACGGAGCTCCTCATTTTCAACACAGGTTAAGAGGTTGAAGATCGTTATCGTGATGAAGTTGTTCTTCCCATGAGACTACTTAGAGGTGTCATTACTCTAGACTTAGTATTTATGAACAATAACTCACAATCACTCAGGTTTCTAGCTGTACATAAAATTCTGAAAATTGAGGATACCCTCTATAATAGATTGGCCATTTTTTTCTTCTCATTTAAATTCGCCTGAACAAGGTTTAGATACTTCGAGGAGACTATCGTATCCTCCTGAGACGAACAAACATCTGGCAATTATGTTCATAGAAGAATTGACAATCTCGCCGCAAGAATTGCTCCATAATGCTGTTTGGAGTATGAGCAGGGAGTGTCACACAATCATGACAAATAGGAGGAGTCATAAAACTTACAAAGGAATAAATGTTCTTCTTCATGTCAAGCCATTGTTATATGCCATCATCATTTTGTCAATAAAGCTTTTTTTTACATCACACCCTTAAGTATGCATCCTATTCATTTTCTTCCCTACTTTAATTTTGTTCCACCTATAAGAAATACTCTCAGCCTCTGCAACATGAATTTCATGGCTTTGAACTTATTTTATGCAGAATTATAGAAAAATAAGAAAAGTTGCTTAAGATTTACACAGTAGTAAAATTCAAAACTCTTGCAATGAACTCTAGATTATTCTAAAAATTGTCTTCAACCAACGCGTTTAGATTTCTTTTATTCAATCATCAATTAAAATTTTAATTTTGAAGCTGCACAAATATTTCATGGAACTTTCTAGTAATTCTAACATGTAAAAGTAGCATAAAAGTAAAAAACATTTTAATCCTATTTAATCAAAAGTTAACAAATGTTTTCATTTGGAAACGTTCGTTTTTGTAAAATTTATCTTACTGTAGAGAAGAGCATTTATTTCTTCTTTTACATGAATTTGTTTCATCCACTGAATTGTTTTAATTTACAAATGTTTTAAAATATTTCTGCAATTTTGATTTGTGCACGAAACGTTTTGTTACGTAATACATTTTCTTTACAAACAAGAGAATTAAGTAGAAAACACTGATATTATTATGATTACAATACAAAAAGATTTAACTCTAAAAATAAAATGTTTAAGTTTAAATCCTCTATCCTTCCCCTTTTTCTATCATAAAAGCAGTCAATCAAAAAATTTGTTCTAAACAAATATTATTTTCAATGCATAATTACAATAATGCATTTATAGAAACAAAAAGAAAAAGATATTTTTATAGTTTCTATATCTGATTTATAAACTTACCCTACTATTTTGAAAGTATATGGGAGCAATGAGGAACATACCTTGTAATTTTAAACTGTAACCGAATAACCAGGACAATATAGATATGAAGATAGCAGACTATGCAAAAAAACTTTCAATATGCTAAATCAACTCTTTTTTTTTTTTTTTTAATATTTTCAAACTAAACTACAACACAAAAGGAAAACATGAAAAAAAATGCATTATACATAATGCTTTATTTTTAAACAAATCAGTTGTTATATACATAGATCATAAAATCAAATTCATAAAAAGCCATAATATACAAATAAAGCTGCATGTGGGTTATTTCACAACTATAAAATTAACAAAGCATCACTCAGCAAGATGTACAAATATTAACTACATAACCCCATGAGTTAGATTAAATATGCAAAACAAAAACCGTGCTTTCACCACAGAGTTTAAAAAAAGTACTTATTTAGTGATAAACAAACTCAGTCTACAGAACCGTGATTAAAATGTTAAAATAAATAAGGGAAATTAATATGCTTGTTCCATTTAAAGTTACAGAACTATTATGTTTTTACAACTTTTTTAAATAAGATTAGATAAATAAATTTCATTAATGAAAATATATATTCTCCTGACATTCTATTAGGGGTTTTTTGAAGCTTATAACAACATGATGGGAAACAAGAGAGATATTTCATTTTGCCTTTATTTATTTACAAATGTTTAGCTTAAATTGAACAAAGGACTAATATGAATCAGAATGTCTTCTAGGCTCATTATAAGGCAGATTAAAATAAGTACTTTATGGAGAAACAAGAAATTACACATTAAAATTATTAAGTGTTACAAGATACAGATAATGCAATGGTGTGCCATTTATGGATACAATAGTAATTTTACCAACCAAGTATATATATTTCGCACAAAAATAGAAAGTTTCATATTTCTTTTTGAACAAATAATTAATAAATATCTATTTTATGAATGTTAAATAAAAAAATGTTTCAATGTCATCATAAAATTTTTACAGATAAAAAAAATTAATTTCTTATATACACTAAGACTTCACAAGTAAAATATAATGCTTTATCGATTAGTTACAAAATTATAAGAACCCGATTTTATTGTAATTTTGTCTTAATTTTCCGAAAACTTTTAAAAATATTAAATAAAGCATAATTCCTGAACATTATGAAACTAAACGTTTTTTATGCCACAGTATTTAAAATGAATAAAATTCGGTCAAAAATATTTTATGTAATTAAGACATACTTGAATAAAGATTAACACATATAAATGCATTGCTGTAAATTTATCACATCAAATAAAAATTAAACTATCTGTGCATTTTTTTTTCTTTTAAATTTCAGCTTCAGTTTTCATCAAATAAGGAAGCTTACATTATAAGGTAAAATAAGCAGATATTTCAAAAGTACCTTCAACCTTACTTAAAACATAATTCTTCGATTTATTAGAGAAGCTCTTGGCATACATGCATGTGATTTCCATATTTAAATGGAATTGTTTTTCTAGAAATTTTTAATAAAGAAATTATCACAAATAAATTCCAGTATATTCAAAAAGTTTTATAAATGCAATTATAAGATGATAACAATATTTCATTCGGATACAATCTTGATAATTCCGCAAAACATAAATCTCTAAAAATAGCTCAACGACCATAATTTACCTGAAAATAATTTAATAAAAAAGTACAACACAACATCAATTAAATAACATATAATTTACATCTAGAATAAATAACTTTCAGAAGATAACTGCCAAATAAATAGAAAGATTAGCTATATTCATTCAGTACAAAATCTGAACTCAGTAAAACCATGGGCAATTTTAAAAAGCTGTCATTTTCCATAAACATAATAAATAAATATTTTAATAAGCTCAAATAATGTATGCAAGTGTAACTGCAATTTGTAAAATTTTTAAAAGAAGATGCATATAAAATGAACCTTCCACCTGTCATAAATAAAAATTGTAGATTTATAAATATAAAAAAAATAAAGAAATAGCTGCCAATTCCAGCAATTTGTACAAGCAAGCAAAGGTGGTATTATCTGTATAACTTTTTATGAAGGTACTACACTTATGATGAAAAATAAATTGTTATTCATAGTAAAATTAAAAGCAAGAAATCCAGTTTCTTAGTTAATAATTAATTGAGCATAAAACCTTTTTGCAGGATTCATAAAATAGTTTCAAATTATTTCAAGTAAAAATAAAATATTGGAAATTTCTAATTGTGGGTAAAATCAGTTTCTTAATTCTTCAACACAGTGCAGAAACTTAATAAACACAATATTCGTTCTCGATTACATTACTGAACTTACTTTCATTTACAAATTTATTTTTATGTTAAAGCTACTCTAAAAAAATTAAATCTATCATCAAAATCGTTTTAAGTTTCATATAACAAATGCTAATATCAGTATTTGGAAAAAAATATCATCTAAAACATTTCTCTGATGATTATAATTAAATGCTGATTGCCCCATGCTATGTAGACAGGCGGGAAAAAATAAGACTCATTACTTAACAGAATATATATATTAAAAAAAACGTTGTAACTATAAAAACAGAGTGAATATTATAATTTTTCAATAACTATATTATTTGTCAATTTCGATAATACATTTAATATAAAGTTACAAAAAACGAACAATTAAAAATTAATAATAAATAAAAATAAAGAGCTAAAAATGAATAAACAGCTGTTAAACAAAACTGAACTGCGATTTGTAAAATGAGTTTTTTAGGAGGTTTATTGATGTTAAGATTGGTATTAAGTCTTGATATTGATATTTTAATAAAATTAGTATATCAGTAAATCACCTGAATAAATATACAAAACTGAAAGAAAAATTCCAAATAATAACAAAACAGGAATGATTCCACAGTCACCTTATATAAAAAAATAAGTTAAAGACTTAAAATAAATTAACTGATTCTAATATATAACAATTTTATATTTGTCTTTCTTTACTTTAGAAGGGGAAACCCGTATAATTTTAAATTAAGCTTTGCTTCCATTTATTTTCTCACTATCTTCAAAAAAGACTTTTGTTATAACTATGTCACCAGTGGATAAAGTCTGAGAAGCAGCATTACAAAATTGAGCAGTCTGTAATTTTAAAGGTTTAGGTGACATTGGAAGTTTCTTATGACAATCGCATGAACAACAATTATTGCCACCACAACTACTTCCTCCTGGTGACCAACTATTAAAATGATCAGAACTCCCATTTAAGATAAGTTCTGGAGTGGAAACACGATAACTAGACAATGAATGAGCTGGTGATGTATACGATGTAAATGGATCAGAAAAAGAGCTGAAATTTGATTCACTTATATCATAATCTCCTTTGCTACTTAAGTGATCATCATATTCTCCATTGCCATCTACACTGCTGTCTTCTGAGAAATTATCATCTTCAGCATTACCAGATCCAGAATGTAGAGATCCAGAATCATTACTATTACCTCTGCTTCGTAATCGCTCTAACTTTTTTGCTACTTTAGGAGTACCTTCGATTTTGGCACGATCTTGGGGACTCAACTCAAGATACCTGAAATTATAAAATCAATTAATCATTCAAACTCATTACAATTAGATTTTATAATTCACAATTTCATTTAAATTTCACATATCTAATAATTCCTAGTTCAGACAGAGATATTTATTTTGACAATAAAAGGATATAGATATTTAGAATTTAATTTCTGTCAGGAAATACTCAGAAATGGTAAGGATAAAAATGGCTTATGAATAGTAGTCCAAGTGACATTAAAAATAACTATCACTCAACCTATTTTTTATGGTTAAAAACAAAATTAACAAGAATGATCAATCTTTAGGGACAATTTAATTATAATTCAGAACAAAAGAAGGTACAAAAATTTAAATTTAAAAATAAATATAACAATCAGAAATTGGTTTTTTAAAAAAAAATAAGTGAAGGAAAAGCTTATAGCGTTAGAAAATTAATAACCCAAAAACAATCTTCATCAAAGCATCAAACAATTTTTCAATAATGAAATAAAAAAGACATATTACCCTTCTGTTAATTTCAATCAGACAGATGAGATCCTGACATGCTAGTAGCTGGTTCAAAATGCATATCAATAGAATCACTAAGCTTAAGCTAAGCATATTTAAAATTATACAGCATCCTAAAATATCCATATAATCTCAGAATAATAAAAAATGCATTTGGGACCAAGACACATCTGCATGATTACCCAAATCTTTTTGCTGATTACAATGGGATGAATTTGGACTTCAGAAATGCTTCACATCCTCAAATCCAACAAAGAATTCCAGACAACAACAAAAGTATTATTCAGTCATGTGGAAAAATGTCTTTAATAAGAACTCACTAAACAACTCACCAAGTAAATCATAAACAGGAAAATGTAGTTACTGAATCGGCACAGTTTTGTTTCATAAAACAAATTAGTTTCTCAAAAATTAAACTACTTATATTAATCAAAAAGTTTTAAAAATATAATAAGAAAAGAAATCACATACCTTAGTAACCTTATTTCCCTATTGCTAAGAACAACCTGCTTTGTATGAGCAGAATTCAGCTTTTGTTTAAGATCTAGAACTTCCATATCAATTTTTCTTTGCTTTTTTGAAGATTTTACTTCTTCAGGACGAATGTAAGTCATCAGTTGTTCATAACACAATTCATTAAGCATTAGGTATGACTCAGGCCGCAATAAACTAATGGTAAGAAAAATGAATAAAATAATCAATGGTAAAAATAAACATGGAGAGGCCAATGGCACTATAAATCTATAACATTTTTAATAACTAGAAACAATTAAATAAAAAATCATTATTTTAGTAAGTTAAGCATTATGTTACTCAATAAGAATATATTATATTAAACAGAATACCACATATACAGACATTATAACCATTTAATATTGTCACTTTGGGTAATTTTAGACCTTATTTTTTTCAATTCAAAATGATTTTATGAAATGGAGATCTATATTTTTGTAATAGCATATAAATGTTCAGTATACCTTCTTAAACAATTCTTTTCCCCCCAAATAATTTACTAATCAACAATACTTCATTTATAGAAATGTTTCTAATTACCCCAGAGACTATGAAATAAAAGTGAACATGTTTTTATTTCTGATCAGAGTAATAAATTGATTTGAAATTATTATTTATAAAAGATGAGATACTACAGTATATTGCTTCAGAATGTATTTTATTGTAAATTTACAATTACCCCAAAGTACAAGGTTAAAAAAAGAAAAAAACCTTCATTATAAAAGTGTCGTCTATTTCAATAGAGTATTGTATATAAACTATCAAAAATAATAAACACCATCAACTTAGAGCAATTTATAATGATTTTATGCCCAATTTTATCAGGAAATATTGGAAAATAAATCTTCATTAACACAGAAATTACTTATTATGTCTAGGGCAGAAAAAAAAACATGACACGTGTAGAAAAACACTAAAAACTGCACTTTATACATCAGGATCAGCAGTTCAATTTAGTAGCAGAAAGTAGAACTCTCACTTTGAGCATGGAGTTCTAACTTCCATTCCACTCACTTTTCTCTAACATTTAGGATATTCAGAAAAAAATCTATTTAAGAGAAGAACCTGTTTGTATAATATTTGTCTGGCCCTAGAATATTGAACAGTATTTTGTTCCACCAAAATGAACTTTGATTGAAACTGACATTCTTAAAACCTGTCACATTCAGTTGATTGTCAACAACTACAAAAATCTCTCCATCATAACAAAAGACGAGTATTTATTCTGTACTTTAACAAAATCAATCAAAATATGCATATCTGTTGAAAATTCAACCACAGATAGTCCCAAATTACTTTTTTCACCTCTATAATCTCTGTTTATTATTGAACTTCTTTTTTGAGTAAGCCTTTTCCCCCTCAGGATCATTTTATTCCCTACTTAATATCATCCAGCTTTAAATCTTTATTAATCACCAATTTTTAAATGTAGAAAGTAATACACAAGTAGATCACATAATAGAATAGATTCTTCAAAAAAGTCATTTGTTAACTCAGCATAAAATAAACATTATTGGTAGGAAGGGGATGCTATCAAACTCCTATATCTAATATCATGTCTAATCATATAATCCATTAATTTTGATGTATGAAAAATATGTTTTAATTACCATACAATGAAAATAGTAAGGGATAAATGAGAACACTAACTTATTTCTTAGGAGAAAATCTTAAAATGAAAATTGCATTTTACTTGCAATCATTACATCCTACAAATCCATGAAATATATAGCTTAGAAAAAAAATAGGAAATTATATAACAATATAGGGGATGAATAATGACACTTAAAAAAGTTTCAGTTCCATTTTATTTTTAATGTGGTTGTAACTAAAGTAAACAAACATTAGAAGGAAAAAAAGCAGTTCAAGTCCCACGACTTTTTTAAAAAAAATCTTTCTCTTGTTTACTAAAGTTTTAACAGTGCATACTGTAGTCACCATTTCCTTATCCTAAATGATTATCACTTTCTAAAAGCAATTATTAATGTATGAATGGAAAAAACTGTATCTGCCATTCATAAAAAAATGAAAAAGATATTGGTACGGAACAATTTTAAAATAAGCAAAAATACAAACCTTTTAATATTATAATATACAGTAGGCAAAAGACAAAATACATCAAATGCAGCATGAAATATCATATCTTCTGTCAAAGGACGGCGACTCCAAAATTTTTGATCTCTACGATAAAGGCTTTTCATTTGATCTTTGCGAGGATTAACTGGGCCACCATATGTACAGCACAGAGTGTTGAGAGAGATATTTTTAACTTTGTAAACAGGTTTTCCTGCATCCTGTTGTTGCAAAACAGCATGGGCAGCCTGTAATGTGAAATGATTTTAGTAAGTGCTAATAATTTTAATTTGAATACAAAATGTATTTACATTATTTTGCATTACAGTACTTTAAATTTGCATTACAGTACTTTGCATTTGATACTATAAAAATAGGAAATAAACAATGTTTTAATTCAATGATTAGAGACTATTCTGAAATTTAAACCTTAAAATTTTTTATCAAAAAGTTTTTTAAAAACATTAACATTATTACTGCACAGGAAATTAAATCTAAAACAAAGAACACATTTTAAATTTATTTCAAACTGATTATGAATGGCTGGGCTGTAATTCAAAATAAAAATTACACTCACAATACATCATCCAAAAAATTATTAATATACTATGAGCTTTTCACAAGAAAAAAAAAACATGCAATGGATGAAAGCATTGATTATAAAATGATTGAAAGTCTGAGAGCCATATCAATAATTAGATGGAAAACATCACAAACTTAAATCAATAAAACATCTGAAAGAAGTGGTTTATTAAATTTGTGTCCTATTACTATTTATACAATAAAAGATAACATAAAGAGAAATTAAAAGTATTCTAACCCTTTTCACATCAAAAAAAATTTAATGTATGCAAATCTGAAATAATACTGGAAATTAAAAGTTTGATTAATAGATGAGTAAGAACAACCAGATTAGGGCTGATTTGGTAAATAGAAGAGCTACTACCAGTTAGGGCTTAAAAGATATTAAATAAAATTTCATGAAAAAAATTATGGCTTGTTTCCATACCACAGATTAGTTTCCTTCTATTTCATATTTTAATGGATATTATTTTAGCCACTTAGAATTCATGAAATAATATCTATATAATAATTAGCAGCAATCAAAAAATCAGATTAAACATATCTATAAAGCATACCATAAAAAAACTTGTACATCAGATGCTACAGTATTTCAATGTAGAAAGAAAAAAGCTTTATGCAAATGAAAAGGGGGGGGGGGCAGAAAGATCATTCCAGCCTAAATGAATATACCATTTCATCAATAAAAAATTTACTTCACATCAGAATTTTATAAAATCTGGCACATACATATTATTCATGCAGACTTGATAAAATATCAAATTTCATTCAGATATACCAATTCGTTTTTCACTAACATCGAAACGAAAACTCAAAAATTTGTTTAAAAAATGATTAACAGAATATTTAAATTACTCAAGCAGCTCTCCAATTTGAACTGTAGAGCTTGGGGGAAAGCTGTCATTCTAAATCAGTTTTGACGTTCTTTTCTAAAAGTATAATACATTTTCAAGGCTAATAAGCAAACAATAAATAAATAATAAAAATAAAATAAATTTTTTTAAAGCACATGGTTTAAAATTTAACCTAAAAATAGTTTGTAATGCGAATCACCAGGCAAAATTCACGTTTGAGATGATTATGAGTATTCTGCTAAAACAAATTAAGATTAAAACTTGATTTTTCATTAATACCCTGTATTTAACTCCGCATAGAACAAAAATGCTAATTTTTACATTTCCTTAAAAATAAATACAGAGGTTAGACTAAAAGATTTTTTAAAAAAAGAGTAATGAGTCTAAAACAATTAATTAATGCAAGTATGCAATTCGATGGTAACACTATTTAAGCTCATGATTTAACTTAAAAGTTAAATTAAAATTATTGTAATTTATACCTTCACATTTATAAAATTTAATAAACTAATATTAAATAATACTTTAATAACAAGATGGACTATTATAATAAGCTTTCAGATATTTCTAATATTTAAAAATAAAAAACTTACAAATAGATTTTTTAAATAAATTTTTCACTAAATATAAAAAAACATTTGTGCTTCTGTTTCATGAGGAATATTTAAAAGAAAATGGCATTTTTTAAAATTATTATTATTATTATTACAGTACATGGGGGAAAAAGAGCCATGAAGTGCAATTGGAAAAGGAGGATATAAAAATCAAAATTCAAACCACACAAAAATTTTGAAAGCAAAATTGAAAATATTACTATGTTACACTTTTGTCCACTCAACTCAAGAGAAATATGATAAAACAGAATCTTGCAATGTCATTTTGATGAAGCATTAAACACCTAAACAATATGGCAATACTATTTGTTCATTCTTAGAAATACATAAAAAAACAGGATTAATGAAAACTTTTCAGATAATTTTCAGGCTGACAAAATAAAGTATTAAAAATCTCAGAATTTAGAAAGCACGACATACCATTTTGCACCTACCAATTGCAGAAAATGATGGTTTGGGAGGGGAGGGGTACAAAAAATGGAAAACATTATAAAATTATAAATTTATTTATTTCATCTATCAGGGCTATGCAATTATTCTCATATCTAAGAAATGATGTTTTGCAGGTATCAGAAGTAGATGTTCTAATTATAGTGAATAATGTTATTCCCATTTTCAATTCTTCAAATTTTATTGACCTTGAAAAAGATTTTGCCAATTGAATGTGAACTTTTTCAAGCAAAATGTGAAAAACATATTTCAATACAAATAAACAAACTAGATGTTAAATGTTAGATTCATTATTGTAATTGTTATTCAGGTTGGTGCTTAGATTTATTACCTCGGTTGTAATTTAACTAAATGCATAATATTAAAACTCAATTTTATTTCTTTTAACAAATATCTCATCTAATATATCATCCCAAAATTATATTATACTATTTGATTCACAAAATTATTAACTAATTATAGGATAAATTTTAAAATACATATTTTTTAAATCTAGATTTTGAAAAAGAACTTTTGTATATTAGCCTATATAATGCAACATACCATAAGAATAATCCTGTAAAATGCCATATCTTCCAGCTGTATATATCAATTAAGAAAGGTACTAGAGCAGTTAAAAAATTCCAACATTGTTTTTGTACAAATTTTTGAAATTCACATAGCTGTATATTAAAAAACAAATTGAAATAATGAATTTATAGTATATCTGAATAGTACATCAGTTACAAATGCTATGAACATCTGAAATGGTGAGGGTTTATAGTGTGTTCAATTGACATGGAAATAACCCATAAAAAATGTCTTCCCATATAACTTTTTCTAGAATACAGATCACATTTATGTCAAATGTAAGTTAATAATTAAATATCCAAAAAGTATTAATGATTTACCTGTGTATCAAATACATTAGCTAATACAACTCCAAATTGGTGATACAAAGCACCACTGTCATTTCGGCAATCATGAGCAACCTAGAAAATAATAAATAAAAATCAAACAAAGTATGAGGTTAATGTAGTTTTTAGAAAGAAATAGGAAAAATTAGTGAATAAAATAGTGATACATTTATGACAAAGAATTCAGGAGAGGGGGACTAAAAAACCCACAAAATTATATTAACTAAAAGGCACACTTGATATACAGATTCTATGAATATGTCTAATGATGTAAATTTCAGATTTCATTACCTACAAAATATATTAATATTTGAAACCAATACTCATTAAAATGAAGATGGCTTTTGGCATACTGATATTTATGATTCAAGCAAATCATAAGATTTTTTAGAAATTCATAAGTTTCAAAATTATCAAATTACTTTTTCCAATCAACCTTCATTTAACCCTCCCACTGCATATTTCTTTTATCAAAATAGGTCTAAAATTTGTAGAAAATTTTATTCCAGACATTTTTGAGCTTTGAAAAGAGAGGTCAAAATGTTGCAAAACATGCTTGTATGTTTTGCAGAACAATGGACAACTAATACTGTCTATTAAACCAGATCTGAATGAAAGACCCAAAAGATGGTTACACAGCTAAATAGATGGAAATATGCATCCTTGCGGAAATTGTGGGTTGTGCAAATTTTGCTGCTTCTATGTTGCTATGGAAATTGCGGGATATGCAGCAAGAGGGTTAATCTTAAAACAATATAGATCATAACTCAATATTGAAGTCATAAAGGCTACTGTAATTTTTTTTTTGTTTAACTCAAAAAAACTACTGAAAAAAATAGGATATTTCTTTGTTTGGCAAATACAAAATAGTCTTCTTTTAAATCACATTTACTTTTTAGAATGAGAAAAAGTAAATGTCGATTATATATATATTGTACTATTGATGTCCAATAATAATTTAAAATCTTGCATATGACATACATTTCAAATAAAGAAGAAGAAATGTTAAGCTGTTTCATTCTACAAATGTATCATGATCAATGTTGAAAATAAGAAATGAACTCATATTTAATTAACTACTACTTAAAGGTAATATTTTGTCTTTGTGTAGTACGATAGTGTTTTTCACCAACTTTTGAACACTAATAAAAGTTGACCTATTGTATGTCTGCTTTCAATGGAAGTAAAATCAACTATTCCAGTTCACTTTAAATAATAAAATACTTTGTTGAAGTATAATATTGTGAATTCCACTGATATTTTGAAAATAATTAGAGCTCATTAGTACTATTAAAACAGAAGAGACTGAATAAAACTTTTAAAGTATTTCAATAATATCATTTCCTTACAAACACACATCTTGCATTTTAAAGTAATATAAACAACAAAAAATGTTTTTTTTTTTCTGATATAAACTGTTTGTTTGTAATGAAGCAAAGAAATAAAAAGGTTAGTTTATAAAAATACAGAAAAAGATAAATTATTCTTTCAGGTGTTCTTCAAAACATAAAAGAATTTTAAAATTTTCATATTTCATTTTGGAAAAATATCTTGTTTCCGTAACAGCTAATTGCGACACAATCAGATATGATATAACAATAGGCTTCTTTTGTTACCAAACATGCAAATAAAACAAAATCGCTAATTTTTTCAATACCTCACTAAGTTATAAAACAAATTTAAAAATTAAATTATTCACACGTTTGTTTTAAACTTGCTTATTTGAGGTTTGATCTGAATTAAGTAACTAAATTTATCCAAAGTAATTTGCTATCATGAAAAAAAATATTCTACAATGAGGTAATTATTCGTGATCTACACATTAAATTACAAATTGCATGGCAAGCAATCTATTAGTAAAGATTTTTACTTTCAGCAAACCCACAGCTATTAAATCTGAGCAGTACTCTATTTCTAGGTATTTATTTAAAAATAAAATGAATTCATCAACAAAAATTATAAAGTTCTGCTAATTTCATTAAAGTATTGAGGTCTGTACTTGAGGAGAGAAATTTCAGACAATGTTAGAATTAATAATGCTTGATAGAGCTTATAAAACTGATAACAAAGAAAACACCAAGCAAATGAACCTTGTAAGTAGTTATAATAGCAGAATTGTTAGGGAGCCTCAGATTATAATTTTTTAAAATTATTTTCAGTTTATTTAAGCTTTTCTTAACCTGACCCTAATTTTAAACATAAATATTTCAATCCATTTTGAGACAGACAAACGAAGTATAACTAAGATAACATCCAAGTCAGCATCTCACTTTCAAAGGCCCCACATGATGACATGAGAACTTTTTAATAAGATATTTTTTACATGCAACAGGATTGTGCATTCTTAGCAGAATTCAGGATTAAAATAAAAATCTTCAAGTCATACTAAGGAGACATAGTGACCTGGGGATGCAATGTTGACTCCAGAAGAAGAAGGAGGAGGGAAAAAAGAAAAGAAAAAAGGAGTGCGTGTTTGAGAAGCCACTTCACCAAACATATACTGAATATAAAGGTCTGATGCTAGTTATTTCTATCAAGGGTTAAATATTTTTCTATTTACATGTAATAGAAGTTATAAGAAAGGATGGCAGTTCCAGTATTGTCCTCATCTTTAGATTACAGCTCAAAATTAAATCAAATCACTTGTATAATTTCAAAACAAGACATTAATCTAAGAAACCTAAATTAAATCATAAAGACAATCTCTAATCATACAAAAAAATCTTTTAGCTCATGAAAAGTCTTTTACTAATAACAACTTTGATACTGTTTCATAATTGCACTCACATTTAGTCAATTCTTTAAAAATTATTAAACTACTGTAAGCAAAATATTAGTATAACCCATTTCTATCTAATTGTTTTAATTAACAGATATTTTGAAGAAATAATGTCTGTTCTCAATCAAATACAATGAATGCCAATCAAGTAAAATCTAAAAAATTCTTATTCAATTTTAAAACTACCTTTCAAGTAATTAATCTTTAACTTAAAAAGTACTTTTTGATTTTTAAAAAAAATACTTTGCTACATATCATTAATTACCATGGGCATTTCAAAAGCAGAAATTAAGTTGTTTTTATTTATTACTTTCCAGTATCAATTATTACTTATATTTTATTCATTACTTTTTCTCAGAAGTTTAATTACTCTTCACTACCAAAATAATAATCTAAAGTTCAGTAACAAAGTTAGGGATATAAATTTGCACAATTTCAAAACCATATCAGATAGTAAATAAAATTAACAACAATTTTGTTAGCTGCATTACTGGTTTTTATATTCCTTCAGAATAAATTTTAAATAATGAACTTCCACAAATAATGAATCAGGTTTACCTTCTGATTATAAAGCATTCAAGAAAAAAATGGCATTGTATAATAGTGTCTATACTTCAAAACAAAATAGTTGATTGAGATGAGAATCTACTAAATATTCACTAAAATGGCCCACAAAACACATATTAGATTTTCCCACTGATGGGTGTAAAATTTTTGAAGAGCCCATCATTTAGCAACAGTTCAAAATTACGAGGTCTCATTCAAAATAAAATAATACTTTGATTAGAAATCAAGCTATTAATCTAATTAAATTAATGCAGTCCTCCAAAAATTCAATGAAATTTTATCATTTATTATCTCATATGGTCAATTCTGTACCAGATTAAATAGATTAAACTCCAGCTGATTGTAATTTTATATCCTAAACAGTTTTAGTGCAATAAACATGCAGCATAATGCATCGGGCCTCTTAAAGTTCTAAATATTTTTAAAATTGTGAACTTGACACCTTTTTAAAGAAATAAAATTTAATTTTCATCTTTTTAGGGTGAATATTTTGTATCACTGTCAAAGGCTTGTATAATTTTAATACAAATTTTAAATTAAAATACAGTGTCTCAGACAATAAGATCAAAAATAGATTAAGATGATTAATAATTCAATTCCTAAATTTTGAAAAATATATAAAATAGTTATAAATTAATAAGGAAATAATAAGGATAGAATACTATAAATAATTTTCTCTCTAATTTTTGAAATCATTTTTTAGAAACTCAAATCTATCATAAACACAATAAAAAGATGTGAAAAATAAAATTTTAATTTAAAATGTAAGCACTTTATAAGCACTTTCAAAGTACCTTTAATGAAAAGATAATAATAACCACCAATATTAATACAATATTTTGATTATAGAATTATATATGATTGAATTAACAAGTAGTGCAGAAAATATCTAATTTTATACAAATAGCACCTGTACTTGTAGCTCATTTTTCACAAACATTTAAACAAAATTATGTAAGAATTTTCATCTAAGTTTTTTCTAAAAAATTTCACTAAATTACTTTCATTACATATCTAAAATTACATTACATTAGTAAAATGAATGACATAAAGAAATCACTTTAACATATTGATTCCTTCAAAAAATAGAAAGTAATAATATATAAAATTAAATCTGGAGTATAAAAATCATACTGATTTTATTAACTATGTAACATCCAAACTAATATTTTACAAGCTACAAATTTTTATATCAAATTTAATGGTGTATTCCTTCCAAAGACTTTTCTAAAAATTTGCTTCCCATCTTTCCCAATATATATATTTGAAATTACAATAATCAATACCATTACAGAATATCAAAATACCATTTGTATTACAAATATGTATTTAGCTCTTTTGTAGTCGATAATTTTTTTCCTTTATACACAAATTTTTTTTTAACATTATAAATTTTTGTCATTTTTTTTTTCTTCAAACCTTCACATCTTACCTTCTGTAATTGCACATCTCTGAAGAAGTTTCCTCCAAAAAGTAAGAATTACCATGCAGCTTTTTTTTAATAAAGAAGTTACTTTACAAGAAAAGTAATTAGTTTGATTTAATCACTTAGGTAATTTTCATTCTATTCTATCAATTAGCATCTTAAAAAATATATACATCATGATCACAAAAATATAATCAACTAATATAAATTTCTATTTGTCATTTATTCTACAGCATAGGAAAAGCATCCATTGAAAGGGGAAAAATCAGATAGAATGGAAGAAAAAATTTTACTGCTTCTCATATTTTCTGAAAGTGCAGTTTCAATTATTAAAAATTAATGATAATCTGTATTATGTGCCTAGAGCATTAAATCCTTTCTCTTTTATTTTTTCCCCCCAGCCCCACAACATCATAACCTCTGCTCACTAACCATGACTAATCCTACATTGCTCTGGATCTTTTCTGGTCTATCAGCCACACAGTTCTATACACTCTGGAGTTAGATGATACTTTGATTACTTTACAAAATTTAATAAACTGAAAATATAAATTTAGTCATTGCTTTTTAAATGGAAATTATATTATATATATATATATATATATATATATATATATATATATATATATAT
>JAOUZG010050968.1:15839821-15850817 GCA_026289955.1 Argiope argentata
TATATATATATATATATATATATATATATATATATATATATATATATGAGACAGAGAGAATTTTAAATTGATGAGCAAAAAATACCAAGCATTTCAATCTATAAATTATATTCACATAAAGAAACTTTATGGAAAGCATATTTAGAAATGAAAATTTAGTTCTGAATAAAATCATAGAAATGTTAAATTCAAAAAGGACAGCTGTTTTATTTAAAATATAAGTATCCATACTACTCTGCACAAAATATGGTCACTAGCTTCCTATAATAATTTAATATTAATAGAATTTTTTAACACTGTTAATTAACACTGTTTTTTAAAAAACTATTAGCATATCAAACTAGCACTCTAAGACAGTGGCTTTTTAAGCTCTGTCCCTAATTCTTAGATATCAGCATTCCATGTTATTGAAATGATGATGTATTATCAGCAGCAAACAATAACTATTATTATTATGTTAACTCTTAATCATAAAAGCAGAAAACTATTATTTTTACAAATAGTCAACAAATCTAATAACATAATTCATTAATATTTCTTTGCACTTTACAAAACATTAAAAAATTCTAATATCAGATGAAAAGATAATACTTATACTGAAATATAATTAGTTAAATAGCCAACAGTTGAATACAAATTTAAAAAATGGGAATAAAAACTGACATAATAAAAAATGAGTAAAACTAGAGAGAATTATCCAGACCCTTTTTGATTTTTTAAAAAAAATTAATTTTAAATAAAAGATATTTGTTAACCAGCTACTAATCCCAATAAAATATTCTGAACCAATATTTTGGTGATATTTATAATAAAATTTTCAATCAAATAAAATCACAAATAGTATACATAAATACTACTCATTAATAATTTACCAAATTTATTTATCTTAAAACAAAAATGAAGTTTCTCCCTTTTTCAATAAAAAATGTTTTAAGAGAGGGATATTATATATATTTCAACAACACACTATTAAAACAGACCAGCTAAAAACTACTGGTAGGTGTTTAAACCCCATTCATTCAAAGCAAAAACTCTTACTAAATACTTCCATGAATTATACGGGCAAGAAAAAAAAAGTTCACCAATAAAATAAAACATTTGAATTATAATTATCATGATATGAATACAGTTTTCTAGAAACCATGATTTACTCTCGGAGAAATCGTAATCCGATTCTTAAAAAGCTTGATTACATCACAAAGAAGAATTAAAATCTCAAGCATTTAAATTTTATATTGCAAGTCCAGTCATATGCCTTTTATATAGAAAACTCAGGTAAACTGAAGTTATGATGTTAACCTTTCTTTAATGGTAAAATGAAAGAGAGCGAGAGAGCATGGAAGCAAAATTTTTATATGAACAAGCTAAGAATGAAAACCAAGGGATGAATAAGATCAGTATGCTGTTATTATTACATGCGACGAATTAATATAAAATATTATGCTACTTAACATACTTGCATTTATATAGAAATTCGGTAAAATAAAAACCAATTATACCTTCAATACTTCTTCAGATTCTAATAAATCCTTTAAACCTCCATCTTCCATTAATTGAGGGCAAGAAAGTAAGTCAAATATAAATACGTTTTCTTCAGCAGTTGCAAACTGCAGCAGAGTCATAGGACCTGATGGTCCTAAATTCACACCTTCCCCATCAAAAGAAATGACTTTCTCTTTCAAAGACATTATATATTTGACTACAGAAGAACATTCTTTAGTTTTAGTCACTATTTTTACTCGCTTTATCATCTTCATAATAGTAGTATCAATTGGTTCTTTGTTCGAGGTACCTGAGGAGTTGAATACTAAGCGATCTTTATAGTCAATAGCAGAATTATCTGCCACAGCCTTCATAATCTGTGTTTTCAGTCGTTGCTGAAAAGACTGAGGCTTGTCCTGATAGCGACCTACACCACTGTTTGGAGACGACTGAGAAGAAGTATTTGCATTTGCAGTAGTAGTAGCAACAATAGGTTGTGGTTGAGGACTAACAGCAGATGTTTGAGAGTTCTGCACAGGCACAGTGGAAGAACTTAGAGCTGGCAGAGTTGATTTTCTTTCAACTACAGATACAACATTAGATTGAACATGAAATATTTGAGAACTCATTTTTAAGAAAGCAAGGAGATCTTGGGGATTATTCACCATTTTGGACCACATATCTTTCGGAAACCATGCAGTAAGATGGGCAAATAACTGACTAACAGGTAAAGGACCTCGGTGTTTCAAAACATTTTCAAAAAAGTTAATAAGTTGGTTTGTAAGTTGAGGATCCAATTGTTCCTCTTCCGGAACTTTGGTAATCATTAGAGATGTATCATTATTTAAATTTTCTAAAACACTCCTCAGTACTACATAATCATCTTTCACAACAAACACATCAGAATATTTCATAAGGAACTCCTTAAATTCTTTTCCATGTTGACCAGATATATGCCTCGTTTCTGGCGTAGCTTGAGATCGGTGGCCCAGCAAGCTCTTAATAGGGACTTCTGCATTTCCATATTGTTCTAATTTAGCTCTAAAATATTCAACGGCTTCATGGGCATAATCACGTTTGCTTTTCCCGTTTGTATCATCAGTTTCGGTAGAATAACAGGTAACACTAACCTGATCATCATTAATCGTAAATAAAGATGGATATTGTGATAAAAATTTCCGCAAACCTGATTGACTTCCCCCAGCTATTTGTCGCATTTCTTTAGTAAAACCTTTTGTTCCGAATTGGCAGGATAAGTCATGAAGGGTACGGGGTTGACCCTTGTCAATCAGCCGATCCAAAAAGAACATAAGAGTCATATTCCTTATGTGATCGTAGTCTTTGCTGTCCATGTTTAATTAGTGAATTGGTAGTTAATTCTGACTTTGGCACAATAAAGTTTCGGCATACTGCAACTGCAGCTTGGTGGCCGCATAAATATGACATCACCATTAAAATCCAGCCATATTGAATTACTGTAGGATAACAACATAACACATCATTTAATAGATATTCCTATGAAAATAGATGCATCTTCATTGTTGGGAATCACACTTAAACAGTTGCTACTGATTCCACTAGGTGGCCAAAAAAAAAAAAAGAAACCAAATTCAGTCTGAGTCTGAATCTAATCAATGTTAATAGAGGCTAAAATATTTTCGATTAACTTCTCTATCTCTCATTATCAATATAATAAAAACACTAAAATTATGAAGTAAAAGTTTTGTAACAAAAGGTAAGTAAAAAGGAAATGCAGTCTTTAGGGATCTACTAATGCTACAGTACCAGGTCATTCATTTTCTAAACCGAAATTGTAGTTTCGATACCTCGAAATGAAATAATGGTTCTGATTAGCTAGTTTCGGAATCAGTTGAGGTGACCAGTTGGATTTATGGAATGAAATATTGATGACGAATATTTCAAAAATTGCTATTCTGTAAACTAATATCAAAAAACCATAAATGCTAGTGATCGATACTACTAGGGGGAAATATGACTTATGGCCTTATTCACCAACACGATCTGACCCGGATTTGCAAGTTTATTGCAAATTTCTCTCTAATTGCATGTCCATACCCTCCAAAACAAATAGTAGACATTTTCCAAAAGAAACTAAAGACCAGTGATTAAAGCAAATAGCTGCTTATCTCATTTTCATATGTCAATAAAATTTCTTTCTTTGTCAAGTCACCACAGAAAAATACTTTTTTCTTAAAGAAGTATCTTCAAATATTTAATACTCCTTTCTAATTTCATATACGATATCCCTTAAATAGACATTGTAAAAGATTTTCTCATGATTAAACCGATCTGCTATTTATGCACCTTCAGTTCGGTTAGAATGAAGTTTTCTCTGCTTCAAAATACGATGTAATTTTTTGTTGAAGGAAAAAGAAGGGAATAGTTCTTGATACAGAGAAATTTCAGGAAGAGGACTCTATCGATCTATTTCCAATCATGAAAAAAAAGAACATTCATGATAGATAAGATAAAAAAGTAAACCTCGCATTGTCATTTTTTTTTTTCAAATGTTTCTTCATTACTGAATTCACACAAATCAGAAATTTTTCTGAATTTTTTTAACGCTTCGATTAGTTCTTAAAAAATTCCTAATTTATTAAATATTTTTAATAAAAGATATTATATTTACAATCAAAGCCTGACTAAGGCAGAAGCATACTGGGCAATTGCCCCTGCCCCCCACATCACAAGGGGCCCCAAATCGAATAGAAAGTTTATTTTACATTTCCATCTTAATGAATTTTTTAACATAACTTCTCAAAGACAAAAAAATACAAAAGTTTTTGTCATGGGCACCAGTTAGGATAAGTCGGGACCTGTTTATAATTAATAGTGATTGATAAATTTTCTTACGTACAATAAATCTCTTTTCTCCTGAACTCTGAGACAATCTGGTAAAATTTTGTTTCTTGTTTCAGCGAGAGAAAGGCAGTATTGTACAGAAATATGATTGGCCATGCAATAATCGTGTCAACATCATATTAATTTCATGATGTTATAAATTTGTTAGAATTGAGGAGCAATAATAAAAAAATTATGAAATAATTTCATAGGATTTTTTTTTCTTCTTTTTCTGAGGAATTTGCGTCCTTTGGTAATAGTACCCAAAATACTTTTAGAAAAGAATCAGGAGAAGCAGTGTTTTTATTCCGTTGTGCAGAAAATGCGATTCAGCGCAACGCAGAATTTGAAGACACAGGAAATCATTTTTAGAAATAAGATTAATTGGAAATTGTAACATACACACACACACACACACATTATATATATATATATATATATATATATATATATCAGGTGTCCAAAAAGTTCCCGTACTCCAAATTTAAAAAATCATTGTCCATGATTTTTTTTCAAGCATATTAAATTTGTCCATGCTAGTAATGAAACCATACACATGCTTGAAGCATTCTTCGACGATCCACTTATTTCAAAAAAATCTTTGGCCACCTCGATCCCCTGATCTGACCATCCCGGACTTTTTTCTTTGAGGATATTTAAAGGACAAAGTTTATGAAGGTGATCCTCAAACAATAGATGATGTGAAAATCGCAATTACCCAAAGGATACAAGAAATCACTCCTAGCATGATAAAACGCGTTTTGAAAAATATGCGCAAACGAGTTCAGCTTTGTCTCTAAGAGACAAACTTTATTATAAATGCCGGGATGGACATTTTGAACATTTATTATAAATGTAAGTTCAGTATTTTTTCCTTAGTTATGTTAAAAGAGCTTTTTATCATTGTCATAAAAATAATTCTTTTTAAACCTATTGTTTTTGTAAAATAAATTCACAAATCATCAGTACGGGAACCTTTTGGACACCCTGTATATATATATATATATATATATATATATATATATATATATTCGCTATGTATTGAACTGATTTCTTTGTCTTGTATAGATATTTATACAATCGAATAGTTAAAAAATAAAAATCAATTGCTGCACTTTCTTTTTTTTTTAATTCTGAACTTTAAAAAAAAATAATGTAAAAGGAGGAATTGGCAATGATTTCTTCCAATCTTCTAAATTGAATAGACATAACAATGCTCAAACATTCAAATTTTATATAAAATGGGGGGGATTTAAAAATATTTTTTAATAAATATATCATCTGTATCGTCATCCTTATAAGCCAGATAATATCCTTCGAGTTGAAGGGTCCCTTTTGCTTGATCGGTATGATACTTGACTACAGACCCAAACGTCCCAGGTTCGTACCGCGACCTTCAGTTGCATATTTGCACACATATTTTCTTGATATAGCTTTTTAAATAAGGAAACTTATTCTATTTAACCAGAATGAGTAATCTTTTTATAATTTTCTAGTACTCTCTCTTATAAAAATACTCCCCTTATAAAATCTTAGGCCTTGGGGAAGGCTGTTAATTCAATAAATACTCAGATTATCTTCTTATACTCGCATATGTGTTTTATACTGCCTAATATCGCGCAAAAAAAACCAACTATGCATTGTGGATATTTTTTTGCAACCGATTGAGATCAAAATGTAACATAGAATTACAGTTTTAATAAAAATTAAATGAGAAATTTCATTTATCTAAGTCGTTGTGTTTTAACCCAATAACCTTTGGTGTTGCTTTCAACCAAAACTTTTGAACCTGGATGTTTGAAGAGAAAATAATGGGAAAGAGATATGAGTGTTAGAGGCTATCTACTTTTAGCTAAGTTCACAGTTATTCACAACATTTCTTTCGTCAGCTGTTTCCGGTTACCTGGAGGGGGTACGGAAAACACGTGTTGCGCTAACGCGTCATCAGCTGGAAAAGGGTAATTCAGCTCACTGAGAGATCAATTAACCATTTCGCTTTTCGATCGACAGTGTGTTTGTTTCTCATTCTACGAGAACAGAAATGCCAAAAAGAAAATATCTTACGTTAGATGAAGCTCTGAATAAATTTTATGAACTAAATTCAGAAGATGATGTCATTGATACTGTGATTCTTCCGCCAGAAACTGCAGGAGCTAGCAATGAAGAAAGAAATGATAGTATTTGCATTTCTGAGGATAACGTTTTACTAAATGACATAACAGGACAAATCGAAATACTCTAAAAAGAAATCTAATCTCCCGAAAACCGATAGTAGTAAAAAAAAAAAGGGATACTTGAAATGGGTAAAAAACGATTCCAAATATTTTTCTCATCCAAAAAATGAGAAAAAAGATAGATTGGAAAGATTAAAAATGAAAATAGAAGGTAAAACTTGCAGAGAGATTTCTGATATACTTTTTGATGCTGATGTATTTTCACTTCTAGTAGATTAGGCAAATTTAGACAGAGGTTACTACGATTTTCAGTACAAAGAAGAAAATAAAATGATTTTTGTTCGTTGGAATGACAACTCTGTTGTAGCTCTCGGTTCAACATTTGGTAAGATTTAACCTGTAAACGAGGTTTCCAGTTATTCAAGTGCGGAAAAGAAAAACGTTTTGGTGTCACAATTTCGTCTTATTGATCAATATAACGACAAAATGGGAGGAGTCGATTTATGTGATAATATAGTAGCTAACTACAGACTGGAATTCGCGGGAAAAAGTGGTGGTGGCCAACATTTATAAGTTACATTGACGTTGCCTTAACAAATATATGGAAATTGTCAACATTATCAGCTTTCGAAAATAAAAGTCGCTCTTGGATTTTTAACGCGAGATTTCCTTATTTCCTTTAAAAACTCCATTTGAGAATGGAGATTTAAGCAGATATATTTCCCCACCTGAAGACTTAGTAAATTCAACATTAATAATAAACATTTCGTGTGTATCCACTTTATTATAAAATCAGAGGACAATAGAAGACTGCGTTGCAAGCAATGTCACAGTCAGACAGCATACAGATGCAAAGATTGTGAAGTTGCATTGCATCGTGATTGTAGTGAAAGTTTTAACATGTAAATTCATACAAGTTTGTTACATGTCAAGCAATAAAATCCGGTAATTAATTTCTTTTAATGGCATTTGTGGTTTTCAAAAGTATTGCAAAATTGGAGATATTTCCAAAAATAAATTCTAAGTAACTTCTCACAAGTTCAGTTCAACTACGTACTCTTATTTCGCTGGCGTTGCGCGAACGCAACACTCGATTTCTCAAAAGTTAAGCCAAATTTTGACATTTTTGCTATAAATTATTGCTATATACTCCCAAATTAATAGGTACTAACATTTGTATAAAAATAAATTCTTTACTTTTAGTTTTGGCGATTAATGGGTTAAAATTATCACGTTTACATACATACAAAAATATAGACCAACATATGGCCAATCTTTGATGTATTTAATTCAAAATTCGATAAGTATAAAATTCTGTAGGTATTAAAATTTGTGTACCGATTTCATTCATATATCTATTTACTATCCACAGTGTTCGTTTGTACTGGAACAGACAAACTTATATAATTACATTTCATTAATATTCATACCTATTTTTCATTTTATAATTAATATAAATAATGTATCAAAAAATTGATTTTCGCAAGAATTAACTCGCATTCTTCACGTGAAAAATACTGAAATCCTTGCGCATTTTGATGTTCAATTGATGTTTGATGTTGCGCATGCTGATTTTCAATTTTCATAACAAACTGCTTAAACTCTAAAGTCCTAAAAACTAATTAAGGGAATTTGAACAAGATTATATTATATATATATATATATATATATATATATATATATACTGAAGTGACAAAAGTCATGGGATGACTGTTAATATCGTGTCGGTCCTCCTTTTGCCCGGCGAAGTGCAACAACTCGAAGTGTCATGGAGTCCACAAGTCGTTGGAAGTCCTCTGCAGGAGTATTGAGCCATGCTGTCTGTATAGACGTCCATAATTGGGAAAGTGTGCATGGTGCAGGAGTTTGGGCACGAACGGACCTTTCGATGGTGTCCCATAAATGCTCGATGGGATTCATATAGGGTGATCTAGGTGGCCAGATCATGCGCTGGAATTGTCCGGAATGTTCTTCAAACCAATCGTGAACAGTTCTGGCCCGGTGACATGGCGCATTGTCATCCATAAAAATCCCATCGTTGTGTGGGTACGTGAAGTCCATGAATGGCTGCAAGTGATTTGCAAGCAGCTGAACATAACCATTTCCAGTCAATGATCGGTTCAGTTGCACCAGAGGACCGAGTCCATGCCATGTAAAAACAGCCCACACCATTATGCAGCCACCACCAGCTTGAACAGTGCCTTGCTGACAGTTTGGGTCCATGGCTTCGTGGAGTCTGCACCACACTCGAACTCTACCATCAGCTCGTAACATCTGAAATTGTGACTCATCTGACCACGCCACGGGTTTCCCCTGGTCTAGGAACCAGTCGATATGCTCACGAGCCCAGGAGAGTCGCTGCAGGTGATGTCGTGCTGTCAGTAAAGGCACTCGAGTCGGTCTTCTGCTGTCATAGCCCAAGGAAGACAAATTTCGCCGCACAGTCCTATCGGACACGTCCCTCGTACGTCCCACATTGATTCCTGCAGTTATTTGACGAAGTGTTGCGTGTCTATTAACATTGACTATTCTACACAGACGTCGGCGGTCTCGGTCGTTAAGTGCAGGTGGTCGCCCACTGCGCTGTCCATGATGAGATGTGATGCCTGAAATTTCCTTCTCTCGGCACACTCTTGATACTGTGGATCTCGGGAATGTTGAATTCTTTAACGATATCCGCAATGGAATGGCCCATGCGTCTAACTCCAACTAACATTCCACGTTCAAAGCCTGTTAATTCTCGTCGTGCCACCATAAACCACGAAAAACCTGTTCACATGAATAACTTGAACACAAATGAAAGCTCTAGAAAACGAACTGCGCATTTATACTTTTTCGCTGCGATACTACTGCCATCTGTATATTTGCATATTGCTATCCCATGACTTTTATCACTTCAGTGTATTATATATATCTAATATATAAAATTCTCGTGTCACAGTTTTCGTTGCCATACTCCTCCGAAACGGCTTGAGCGATTCTGATGAAATTTTTTGTGCTTATCCGGTATCTATGAGAATCGGCCAACATCTATTTTTCATCCGGAAATATCAATTAGTTCAGGAGAAATTAACTAAAACCCCTTAATTTCTGTGAAATTAAAACCTGTAAAGTTACTTTCCGAGTGAAACCCGACCTTCCGGAGAAGCGATCGCTCATGAGCACCTTTTCGTCCAGTAAAACCGCGTTTTTAAAATTGCCATCGTTACGCGTCCGTTCAACTTATACTCAATATCGCTGTGGAATCGGATGGACTTTTTATCGTAGACCACGGAGATAAAATTTATTTTACGAAATCTCGACGCAAAAATTAAATATCGATTTTTTTTAAAAAGGTCCATTTTGGCGGGTCTATTTCTTGAACGGCCCTGTAAAATAGACGCTTAGCTGGAAAAATACAGAAAATATGTTTCCTGAAAGGCAATACGATATAGTATTCTGCAATATAATTTAAAAAATCGAATTTTTAAAACTGAATTTTTGACAAATTTTTTAACGAAGAGGCAAAATTTCGCTTTAATATTGAATTACGCCGAAACTTTTCAAGATAACTCAATCAAATTTTTTTTACATAAAATTCGATAAATTTTTCAAAATCGTGTGAAAGATTGAAAAAATCTGATAGAAAATTGGGCATTTAAAAATTATTTTGTCGTTTATTGGGTTTCCCTCTTCAACATTACAAATCTAATCCATTGATAAATAAAAATGAGACTAAAATTTTTTTTTTGTATAATTTGGCATTGCTTTGGCACACCCTGATCAATTTTGAAAACAATCCTGCAAAAATTACGCGTCTTATGAATTCATTCCAGTTTTTCCACCTCGCATACTTCACCTGAAAGTTGGGACACCAGTAATGCAACTACGAAACCTTCCTCCACCTAAATTATGCTACGACACCAGACTACGAATGACTAGACTTAATAAGTATGTAATCGAAGCTACGATTATTACTAGATGTGCTCGAGGAGTGTTGGTTTTAATACCCCGCAGTCCACTATAATTCCGTCGGGCTATCCTTTTGAATTTAGAAGAGTGCAGTTTCCCGTAAAAGTTTGCTTTGCAATAACCGTTAATAAGTCACAAGGACAGAAATTAAAAGTAGCAGGGATCAATTTAAGAGGAGAATGTTTTTCAAACGGCCAATTTTATGTAGCTTTCTCCCGAGTCAGTTCATCTAACAGCTTAATGAATTTATCAACAGAAAAAAAAAAAAACTCCAAAAAATGTTGTATACAAAGAAGTTCTTGCTTAAACACAGGTATAACAATAAAATGTAGATGGCCTGCGTTTGAAAAGAAAATAACTACTTTAAAAGCATCCTTAAGGATCGGTAAGGACAAGGGCATATATATAAGGAATCCAGGGGCGCCGGGACCCTCCCAAAATTAGGAAAAAATTATAGACAATAAGTAATTATTATAGAGGAATTTCGTAACTAAGTGCACGTAGCACTGTTATCCCCCACTAATTCC
>JAOUZG010050968.1:15850917-15947368 GCA_026289955.1 Argiope argentata
ATATATATATATATATATATATATATATATATATATATATATATATATAAAGAGAGAGAGAGAGAACTATTTGTAAGAAGGAATAATTTCCCAAGCTCAAAGTCATTTAAATACTTGGAATCTTGAAAATATCCTGTATTCCTGCTATATGTATACAAAGAACAAATCAAATGGGAAATTGAAAAATTATTTGTTTGTCTAAAAGAAAGAGAAATTTTTAAGTAATCTGAAGCAGAATTACACTGCATTAAATTAATCGTCTTCATTCTATTGTTTTAAATTTATGTAAGTAATTAATATCCATTTATCCAGAGCAAACATAAGGTAATCTGTCTAATTTAACTAAAGCACTAGTATAATTAATCGTAATTGCTTCAAAATTTTTGTAAAAGGGTGTTTATACTCAAATATAAAATAAAATGCTCCTCATTAAATATATTAAAAATCTTTTCGAAATTCATATTTATTTTCTCAAAAGTATATACTACTTTGCAAAACAAGAAATTAACAACTACCATACCATACATTTTTTAAAATCTAAATTATTTGTAATTCATTTTCAGTATGCACAAGCTTTCTAAAACATAATTTATTCTCTAAAGTTTATATGCAAAAATATTCTGAATTTTAAAATAATTCTTATATTTATTTTGGTGCATACCACTGGTAACGGATTTATAGCTCGAACCTCTGACCTAAATAAAGCCTTTAAGAATTATCTGAACATCGCTTTACATTACCTCTACGAAAAACATTGTAAAAGTTTGCTTTATGGTAGAATTCCAGATGGCCATTTATTTATTTTCCATGCTTGAAAAAAAAATCTAATAATTTCAAAGATTTTTTTTTTTGCATGAGCTGTCATTTCAAATAATAGAGATAAAATTAGCCTTTCTTTTCAATATATATCAGAAGTCATGAGCGGTGTAGGGTATTCATATATTCCTGCATTCATTTTATCTTTTCGGAGTTGAAAATTCTTCAATCTTAATCTCCTTCAGTTTCTCCTTCACACTTTTGTTCAAAGCCCTCAATGTCGTTTGAGAAAACTCACTAGCCACTGACTTTTATCTCGTAGATAAAATCTCGTTAAATATTCTTATGCCTCTAGCTCACCCTAACGTGGGTAAGTTTTTAGATTCTTGAGGTCACATCTAAAAGGTGAAGTTATTAAAACAATAGGAAGACGAAAAAGCAAGCCCGAAAAAATATTTTTAAAATCTCATTAAAAAAAAAGTGTAATGCGCTTTCTATAATGGAATGCAATCTTCTTCAAATTATTATAGTGTTGGGTAATATTTTGGTGCAAATGTTTAGTAGAATTACTTCTCAACGACTGCATATGCTCACTGAATTCCACAAACGAAATAAAGTTGTACTAATTTTAAATATTTTCATGTAGCATAATAGAATCACTATTTTTAATTTCAAATCAATTTCTTTTAATTGTATTATATGTTCAATTTCTTATAATTATTATTTAACAGTAAGAGCAAAAGCTGAAATCAATGTTTTTCTCTTATTTCTTTTTTTTTCTTTTAAAGGATTGTGATAGGAGATAACTGAATTATCTGTAGATTTAAGGAAACAATTCAATAATTTTGATGAAAATAAAGTATTGAATTCGTAAAATAGATATATTTTTAAAAATAATTTAATTTTAAGTTCCCTGCAAGAACTTAAATATTCAATACAGCTTCTAAAGAGAGAATTTAAAATCAGTAATTAGTTTCATTCAAAGCAAACAACAGTGTAATTTGTATAAATTTTTTCGAATGTTTATTGTTTTAAAAATGATTTGAAACGTATTTCTGCATTTCCCAATTCCATATATCGATCAATTCAAAGGGCTGTCTTATTTAAACTGTTTAAAAGTTATCTAACTTTTGATTTACGACAAATATTTCATTAAGTTATAATTTATGGCATCAAATACAAGTTTTTGTTTTAGAAAAAGCTTCAAAAATATAATGTTTATAAAACACTAATTTGTTTGAGATTCTGAATGCTTCTACGAATCATACTATTGCTCAGCCAGATGCCATAGTCTCTTGAAGCAATTTTTGTGAAATTCATTTTTTAGATTTTAGTTTTCAAAATAAAGTCCTTCCTAGTTATACGATCAATGATCTCTTTAAAGAAACAGCATGCAAACAATTAAGATATTATTTTGTTATCTCTACGGATGCATCCAAATCTCAATTTTTCACTTCTATTGAGTATATCTATAGTCAACAATCCTTTGTTTATAGAATTCATGCCATCATTTCTATATTTACATTAGAAGCTTTGGCATTTTCTTAACAGACGTAACAGAAAAGATTTCGTAACAGAAAAAAAATCTGCTTTTGTTGGTAGATAGCTATTTGGCCCTTCAAGCTTTAAAATGCTTTACAATCAAATATCCAAAAGTCACTCACAGATTAGCTGGCAAAATGCAAACACGAGGAAAATTAAACATGAAAATATACTTGGTGTGGTTTTCGGGACATTCACAGATACATTGGAATGAAAAGGCGGACATATTCGCAAAAATGGCCTTGGAGTCGCACCCATTAATGAAGTGGATTGCTTCAGAAGATTTAATTTCTCATTACCAGGAAATCACACTGCAAAAAACGAATCGCCTTTACAAGATAGCAAATATTAAGAGTCTACTGACGATGTTCCTACCATGTTTTATCTTACTCCGTTGCTCAAATATATGAGAAGACATCATAACCTCACGTCTTATTTCGGATGATTATAACTCCAAGTCTGTTGAATAGATTGTTCTACACATTTATCCACTGTACCAAATTTGTAATCTTAGGGGGGGACAAAAAAAACAATGAACATATCATCGTGCTTTGCTCCAAGTACGCACCTCAAGGATTAAAACTTTTCACAAAGCTTAACATCTATCTTCATTCAAAGCGCTTACTCAAAAGGCTGCTTCTAATAAACTATATCTTCGGATCCTTCACCAATCTCAGAAATTTTTAAATATATATTGAGTGTATTCTTTTGGCATTAGGGGATAGCGTCTTTTGTTGCCAAAAAATCTGATTCTTATCCCATTTAAATTGAAGAGGATTGATTAATCCAAATTAGATTTTTATATGATCTGATAGGGAGTTTGGAAGAAATCCCTCTCTTCATCATATCAAATATTAAGATATATTTTTCGCTCTCAACATCGCCCACACTTGCCGCTGGGAGTTCCTCTGCATGTATTCCTCCGCGCTTCTCTCGAGGCGGGGAACAGAGTAGTACTACGCCTCAAGGTCATTTGCGATTAATGAAGAATGAAACGCACGTCATACTTTGGCACGCTTTCTCCGAGAGATTTATAACGATCGCTACAGAGTATGCCCCCAGTAACAAAGTCAGTAACATATATACAAATTAGAATACAATGCCAAGGTGGTGATATGAGAAACAGATTCATATAATGTAAAATTGACATAGGTAACTTATAGATAATGTTAGGATATACAAAATGAATGAGAATAATAATATATGTAATGTATAAATAATATTAATATCTGCTATGGATTAAGAATAATTATATCTGCTATGGATTAAGAATAAGTTCCCTGAGAATATTCAACTAGAAAATTGTACCTTGGTCATTTTTAATTGGGACTGGGCATCCAAATCTGGAAATCCAGCCATGAACCAAGGTTCGAGCAGTTGTTTCCGCAGTCATATCAAACATTGGAATTACTTCAGACCATCTAGTGAATCTATCATTGATAGTCATACAAAATTGGTTGTCTTCGGAAGAAGGGAGAGGACCTATAAAATCTTAAATCAGGTGGCAAGTTAAAATGGTACAAAAATCTGCACCAATGATAGCACATGAAACATCACAAATATAAAATAAATAATTGAAAGTCTACGTAACCCAAAATTTACTGTTATACACTTTCTGCCATATACATTTATTGTAGTGCCATTTGTGACATGAAAGGTTTGCATTACAGGCATTTGTCTTTATCTTTTAGAAGCAACAATTAAGCTGGCGTCACTCCCAGAATCAATTAAAAGAGAAATACCTGTGTTATGGTCATGATGAAAGAAACGGCGAGAAGTATACTCATAGGAAGAGTCCGCCGCTGTTACTCTTCCAGAACAAGATTTCCCTTATAGGAGCAGAATGCAATGCATCTTTTAGCTTCCTTCTTGAATCAAAAGTGATGCAGCAATATGTATTGTCCAGTGATTTTGTGTGGACTCGAGTACTGCTGGCAAGCGAAATCGGCTACGAAAACGACGGAGATCAGCTACTTTCTTGCGTAATTCCCTGATTTCGTTTCGAAGCAAATCCATGTCCAATTTACGCTCCTTCACAGGTGAAGAGCTGCTTTCATTTCCGGAAGAGATAGTGCTGATTAAAGTGGGATTGATATCCAGAATTCTATCAGCTACATCTGCTGCCTTGTCCGAAGTAATGGATGAAATGGAAGCCAAGATAGTTTGCACCGGAACATGCATTGCTTGATGAAACAGTTCAAATAGCAAGGAATCATCGATATTATGGCTTTCGGCCCTCCTTTTCATGATGTTAAGCAACTCTTTGGCATTCCAATCACCCGAGCTTTCACCTGTCAAAAGTCGTTGAATCTCTTATGTCTTAGATTTGGAACATCATTCAATTACTTTCGTTTTGAGATCCAAATATAGATCCGTGTAATCTGGTTGCATTATGACATCCCGTACCACAGTGGTAATTTCGGGAGGTAAGTGAGCCACGACGCAATTGAATTTCGTCTTGCTTTCAGCAATGGCTTTCAGATAAGCCAATTCGAAAGTGGAGTCGAGCATTTAAAACCATAGGGCAGGATCTATCTTTACGAATGGCAGGATTACTACCTCTGCTGTTTCAGATGTCACCATGATGATAGGAAAAAGAATATCCAAAACGAAATATATTTGAATTAAATTCCGGGTCACTACTGAAGAGGATTGATTAATTCAAATTAGATTTTTATATGATCTGATTCCCTGTAGGGAGTTTGGAAGAAATCACTCTCTTCTTTATATCTAAAATATATCTTTATTTTTCACTCTCAAGATCGCACACACTTGCCTCTGGGTGTTCCCCTGCATGTATTCCTCCGCGCTTCCCTCGAGGCAGGAAACAGAGTAATACTACGCCTCAAGGCCATTTATGATTAATGGAAAATGAAACGCGTGTCTTACTTTGGCGCACTTTCTCCGAGAGATTTATAACGATGGCTACACAATCAATCAATCAGCCATTTCAACTATTAAAATACCTTTAGCAGCAATGCAACCCTAAGCACAGCAACCTTAAATACAGGAACTGATCTTTATCATAACGAATGAAATTAATATATTAATTTGGGCTTGACCTACTTTCATCAAAATGACGTCCCAGCTTAAGCTGCTTGGTCTCGCAAGTGGATTAATTATGCAATTCAAGAGTAGCTGCAACTATTTTTCTCTTCTTAATGTTTCCGTTAAATTAATATGTTATTTCTTTACCCCGGTATTGAATTAAATACTATAGAGAATATCCATAATGGCATTCCAAAAAGCGAATGAAAATCATTTCCTGTTTTGATAAATAATTAAATGAAATAAGAAAATTCTTCAAAAATGGCGAATCTGACTGTTTTACTTTAAACAACGCTTTCTATCGTCTTATCCGAATCTTTCAACATCCAGCAAAACGTTTTCTACATTTTTCAAAATTATACTTTAGTATAAAAGAAGAATTTTTTCTGCGTACGATAGTGAGAATATTTTTTAAATCCCTCCAATATTTCAAAATTTATTAGTAAGTAAATATCCATCCAAATCTTCATGGACGGTATTAGTACTAAGCACATTCTACATTAAAGCAATTCAAGTAAAAAGTTGGAAAATACAATAAGACTTTTTCATCACTCGCAACCTCTCTGCCTCAAAGGAAATGGAAGCGCATCGAATAATACAGATGATCATAAACAGTATTTAAAGCAAGTATTTGAGCGATTGCCTCAACATGGTTTAACTCAACCCTTTGAAATATGTTCTTGGACAAACATCAATAAAATTTTTGGGACATCCGATCACATCAGATGCCTCTGTCAGAGAAGTCAAATCTCTGTCCGAGGAGATTGAAGTTATATTTCAATTACCACCACCACAAAATATTTCTGAGCTTTACCGATTTTTTGAACGGCTTAATTTTCATAGCCGTTATTTGTCTAATGCCTCACAGACATAAGCTAGTTCACACGAACCTTTAAGAAATTCAAAAAAAGAACGATAAGCGACCATTTCCTGGAGAGACATCTCTTTGCAAGTGCAAAGCTGATATTACTAAAGCAGCTACTCTGACTTTTCATGAACCTAATCAGCAATTATTCATCATGATAGATGCTTCTGACTTAGTTATTGAAGCTGTAATTCATACTACACCCGATGGTCATAAACCACTTGCATTTTATTTACGAAAACTTTCACCTTCAGAACGTAAACATAATACATATAATAGAGAACTTTTGGCGATGTATGCATCCATTAAACATTTCCGATAGTCATTGGAAGGTCAAAATTTCATAATATTTACTGAACTGATCATAGACCTGTAACATTTGTTTTTACTAAAAAATCAGATTCTTCTTCGATGAGATAGCTTAGATATCTCGATTTCATATCTCAGTTCACCATTGATAATAGGCGGTTCAGGGTTCAAATCGGGTTCAAAAAATGGAGTCGCATAGAATGAACTGTCACTTGTTTTAAAACATATCTCGACTGACCTTATTTCATTGAAACTCGAGTGTGATATCAGGAAGAACATAGTCAAATATTACGAACCAACTATTTTCAGAGAGATAATTTTCCAATCTTTGTACAATCTGTCTTACCCAGGTATCCGTGCAAATAAACGTCTAATTTCGAAGAGATTTTTATGACTGTTTTTGCAAAAAGAATTTCGAAATGGACTCTTACTTGTCTAAATTATCAAAGATGCAAGGTAATTAGACACTCCAATTGTTCTCTGAAATCTTACCACCTGCCTTCAGCTAGATTTACTCATGTTCATCTTGATCTCGTAGGATCTTTTCCAACTTCAAATAACTACGAATACTTATTCACCTCGATAGACTGCTTCACACGACGGCCTGAAGCAGTTCTCATTTCTGACATTTCTGCCAAAACCGTTGCGCGTGCATTCATTTGTCATTGGATCTCACTATTCGGTTTACCTTCAGTCATCACGATGGATCAGGG
The DNA here is from genome assembly GCA_026289955.1 of Argiope argentata. Taxonomy (NCBI): domain Eukaryota; kingdom Metazoa; phylum Arthropoda; class Arachnida; order Araneae; family Araneidae; genus Argiope; species Argiope argentata. The sequence continues at coordinate 15,858,151 of JAOUZG010050968.1, forward strand.
ACAACAGTTAGAAAACAATTTGTTTTCCTTTCTAAGCAAAATTTTGAGTGTTCAAAAGCTGAGAAAAACCTCTTATCACACATCCAGCAATGGAATAGTCGAGTGATTTCATCATTCTTCAAAATTGAATCAAGTCTCAGATGCCATGCATCTATGAAATAAACTGAATCAATTCCACAAGTTTTGCTTGGATTCAGAAAGGCAAAAAAGGAGGATCTGCAGTGCACATCAGAAGAATCAGTTTATGGCTCATCCATGAGACTACCAATGGTATATTTTAGATCTCTTCACTTAACTTGGAGTCTCACGATTGCTTAAAAAATTTACAAACTGTGATGGAGCAACTCAAACCTGCACCAGTTACATCTCATGATAGTAAAAAAAGGGTTCATGCATCCAGCTTTAGACTCTTGCGCTCATGTGTTTGTACACTACGATGCAATTAAGAAACCCCTTCAAGCACCGTATGATGGTCCTTACTGTGTATTTAGAAGTGCTGATAAAACTTTCATAATTGAGAAAAATGGTAAAGAATCTTCAATAAGCATTGATCGTGTGAAGCCCGCTTTATTCGAAAATTCTCACCAGCCATCTGCACCAATCATATCGCCCCCATTGGCTGCAGTTCCATCTTCAAAGCTTTAAAGAATCAAGTACTGATAGCTAGCTGTCAGTACCTGAGCTTTCTCTGTTGACTCCTGAGTTACCTCCAAATTCTACTCCACCACCTTATGTGACCATATCTGACCGTCGAGTACGCTTTAACCTCGTCATCTCTAATTCCAGTGCCTGCAGCATTCCAGAAAGGAGAGTACTGTGGTGGATCTACTCTCATCAAAAGGACGTCTCAGTTTAAGTTGCATGATCCTGCAAGCGGATTAGTTATGTAATACACTAGCGATTAAAATTGTATCTTTTTTTTCTTCTTCGTAATGTTTTCGTTATTTTTTGTTCGACGTACAAAAGATGTTCTTTTTTTAAGATGGCATTGAATTAAATATTATAGACAACATTCACAAATGCATTCTCGCATAATGAGCATAGAATGTACTGACTGATCAACTATGCACGGAAAGTAAAGAAATTAATTTGGCAAACTAAACGGATTTAATTGATCTGGTTATTTATTGAGAGTGTAACACTTTTATTTTGTGATAACTCCCGAAATGGGGTTATGACAGGCACAGGCGATCATTGATGAATTATCTAGAGATGATGAATATTCATGTGAAAAAGATTTCAACGTGATTGACCCAGTGGTTGAGGCTAGAAGGTCAATTTATCCCCTTTTAATTTTAATTATACAGAGATTGTTGAATTAATATCGTTATTTGTCGTAGATGTTATTGGGTTTTTTTTGTCATACGTGTAGCATATCTTGGAAACTTTTTGAACACCACAGCTTTGAAATTATTTGGTTTTCTGTTTTTCTATTCAGCATTTTCATGAGTGTTTATTCCCCACACACACACACAACATTTCATTTGGCTATTTTTATTCATTAATTTTCATCCTGACTTGCTTTCTTGAAGAAAAAATAAAGAGAGAAAATTTTGTGAGCCAAACCAAAAGGGAGTGTGAGTTTTTTAAAAAATGCTATCGGCTTAGCACTATGAAATATATCGTTTTCATCCGTTGTCCTCAATTGCCCGCTTGGAAAACTCTTTCTGTTCTTGGAATAAAAATTTATCTATTCAATTTCATGGCTTACATTAAGTACAAATTTTTAGATATGCCTTTGAAATAGATTTCCCATCATTATCAAATACCAAAGATATTGAATAAAAATTTTCTGTCAACTTAATTCCTTTAACAAAGCAAGTTCATTTTGGGAAGATTGTAAATAAAGATTTGTATTTTCGAGAACATCAAATCATAAATTTAACTTAGACTGTATCACTGTCGATTTTAAAAAGTATATCTTTATAGTTTCTAATGCCGAAATAGACCTTTTCCCATCAAAATTTGTGAAAAATTGTGTCTTTATACTTCAATTTATTACTGAGAATTTAAATTCTATTCTATTTTGGACTGAACGATTGCTTTTAAATACAGTTTTTAGAATTTTTCTGGCTCTTTCATTAAATTTATGCCTTTAAAATAAGCATTTTCAACTCATCTGCTTTTCAAGTTAACTTAATGGACTTTCATTAACGCTACTGCTTTTCCCACCAGAATTATTCACCGTATATTTTTTCAAATATATCAGAAATCCAAATTTGCAGAATGACGGAAAATAAGCATATTTTAGATGCAATTTCTATTGATAGCTATACAAAAACTACTAACACATAAATCAATCTACTTTAAATTATGTATCCATTAATAATCTTACTTGAATTTTTCTCTTTTTTTTGTATTTTAAAATTTTCAATACTATGATATTTCATATTTCTTTAAATAATTATCTGAAATTTAGAGCCCAAAATTTTTTTAATAAATTTTAAACACCTTTTTTCAGAGAATTTGAAATTTTTTGAAGAACGTCTTTTTGTCATTTGTTATTTAGTTATATTAATTTTTAAATTTCAATTTTTAATGTGTGCCAGCTATCTCTTTCTGCTTTAATAATTAAAAGGTTATCCTTTGATACTCACTCTAATTATGAATAAAAGATAATAATTTACAAAAAAAGCACGATGAATGCATAAGAACTACTAAACACATTGTTATAAAATACTTGCAAAACTTCTAATGTGAGCTTTATCAAATGGCTTCTTTCATTCTTTGCTATAAAAGAGTAATATTTCATTTTAATTGGAGTTCAGATAACAAAACGATGCTGGAAATTGAGGCATAATTGAGCCATCTATAATTAAATTCGCGTAAAAATAGATGATAAATAAGTTTTGCTTAGCTTAATCTAATTCTTACATTTAGTTGTATAGAAGAAGCAAATTATTTTTTTATATCAGTCAATGAAACTGCATGTGTAAAGGAATGCCTTTTAAAGAAAAATTTTTACATAATAACATTTATTACCTTAAAATATTTTTAGAGCACTTTATGTAGAAAATGAACGCTTCTCAAATTCCCGGCATCCAAGAGCTCTTACAAAATGGTTAATTGATAACAAACTTCGGAATAGGCAGCAATGGGAAAGGTGAGGGAGTATCTAAACGATATAGAAATTGACATTATAGTTTATATTTCAAGTTACTCTTATATTGGAACATGAACAGTCTCCTGTCGGATATCAGCATTTCAAAAATAAGAGAGGAAATAATTTTCATTAACTGACATCCATACAGCATTCGTGGAGTCCGTGAGCTGTTTAACCATTATATGGGCAATTACAAGATCGATATCTTGAATTCTTCAGTTGGTTCCTACTTCAGCTAAAAATTCCCACCCCATCCCACTTTTTTTTTATTCTGAGAAATGATTTGGACTGACAAAAGTCGCCTTAATCACAAAAAGAAAGACCAGACTTCAAAACGACCATTTTTGGAGTGATAAAAATTCTTTCGTCATCAGTGGCGGATTTCTGCAGAGGCTGTCGCCTCGGGATTTGAAGTCGGGGGGGGGGGGGGGAAAAAACTTTATTATAAAACTAAAAAGGCACACACACACAACGAAAAGGAAGATTAAAACGAATAAGGGGGGGGGGAATAACAATATATGGATAAACCAAAAATAAGAGATATTTTAAAAATAATAATTTGAGAAATTTCTAAGATATAAAAAAACCCCTATAAAATACCGAGAAAAAAAAAACCTCGAAATATGAAAACCGTTTGTTTGAAATGAATTTCAGTATGATTAGCGAAAATCATATGATTTCGTAGCGAATAAAGGTCGCTGTACGAACCGGCGTCGCCTGGGCCTGCATCAGTGTAACATAGCCACTATATCAAAAGTCGACTTCGGTATCGTAGATCTTATCTGTCTTATAAGGCTAAAGCTACAATTTCAATACTATTAGCTGAGGTAGATAAACTAAATGCTCTTTTTTTTGTGAAAGTGGAAGTAAGGACAAATGTACAACTGTGTTTTATTTATTTGATCTACAAGAATAGTGTACTCGATTGCATTATAATTAAAATGGGCTTTGTCAAATTTCCGAATATTTCGCTCGGAATTTATTTATTTCAAATTTGTTTGCAAATCTGAGAGATCCAATCCTCCACAATTGGAGGCGATGACATTGTTTTATAGAGATTTTTGCGTATTATTGTGTCCTATATCGTCCATTTCCATTAGATCCTTTTATTCTCTACGGATTTTCTTTTTCTGAATTTTTGAAGTAAAAAGCTTCAAAATTCTAGAACATTTTTAAAGCGTAGAGACAGACAAATACAGTTGTTAACCCTTTGGCTGCTATTGGGACATATACATCTCATTGACCTTTCAAAATTAATTTAAATAATTCGAACTAAACGTAGTTTTTTAATGGTCGTGGGGAATATGCATTTGGTTTCATGTCCTAACCCCTAAGCCAGAAAAAAAATTGACAGATTTGTCTGCAGATTTTCAGATTTTTTTTTTTTTTTTTTTTTTTTTTTTTGCGAATGCTGAGGAAAAGATTTTAAAAATTCATTGTCAAAGGGTAAAAAATTACAAATGCTTTTCTCGTCTATCATAAATATTTATTCACTAATATTTTTGAATGATTCCAGGAGAATTCCTTCTACATATATTTGTACATACACTGGTGATTGCAATAGAAGCCAATTAATATTGTAGCGATCATTATAAATCTCTCGGAGAAAGCGCGCCAAAGTGACGTGCGTTTCATTCTCCGTTAATCAAAAATGCTATTGTGGCGTAATATTACTCTGTTCCCCGCCTCGAGGAAAGCGCGGAGTAATACATTCGGGGAATCCCCGAGCGGCAAGGTGTGCGATGTTTCGGAGAGCGAATAAAGAATTATTTTTGTTATAATAGAAGAGAGTGATCCTTCCAAACTTCCTTCATGGAGTCGGATTATATTATCTCTAATTTGGATTAATCAATTCTCCTCAGTGGTGACCCGAAATTGAATTCTTATATATTTCTCTTTGGATATTCTTTTTCCTATCAACATGACAACTTCTGGAACAGCAGCGGTCGTCATCCCGCCATTCATTAAGACGGATTCTGCTCTTTGGTTTTATATGCTCGATTCCACTTTCGAATTAGCTTCTCCTAAAGCCATTACTGGAAGCAAAACAAAATTCAATTACGTCGTGGCCCACTTACCTCCCGAAATTGCCACTGTGGTACGGGATGTAATAATTTAACCCGATGGCACGGATCTATATGCCGATCTCAAAACGAAAGTAATCGAACGGTGTTCCGAATCTAAGTCGCAAGAGATTCGACGACTTTTGGCTGGTGAAAACTTAGGTGATCGGAAGCCCAGCGAGTTGCTTCGCATCATGAAAAGGAGGGCCGGAAGTCATAATGTCGATGATTCCTTGTTGTTCAAACTATTTCATCAAGCAATGCCCGTTCCGGTGCAAACTATCTTGGCCTACCGCAATCAACACACACCTACTAGCGCTCTCCGCTATACCTTACACCCGACCGACCTTGATTAAACGCAACCTTCGCACATAGCTTCATTCAACTGTCGTGTCGCCCTCTATCGGTGACTCAAAGCTTTAGACGCGCATTAAATACGACAGTTATTAACTTCATCACCACTTCACATAAGTATCGTTCGCCACCCTCACTGGGGAGATACTCTGTGGTGATTGCTATACATATAAGCCAGATAACATCCCTCGGACCAAAGTGCACTTTTGGCCCAACGGATATGTTACTCGGCTACTAACCTGAAGATTCGGAGTTCGGGCCTAGCTCTTTCCGCTATAACCTCCTACAATATCTTTCAAGCTGAAGGGTCCCTTTTGCTCGATCGGTATGATACTCGGCTACTAACCAGAAGATTGGGAGTTCGGGCCTAGCGCTATTCGCTAATCATCCTACAATAGCATTCACCACAGGTTTAAGAATATATTCCTTTTCTATTTCTGATAGGAGAATTCGCGATGTGACAAAAGGCAGCAAAACGTGAACTTGTATTGCTAGAAATACTTGATAATTATGAGATGAAGGCAAATGAAAATAAATAAATAATAAAAACAAAACACCAAAGATGGTAGTACAGAAAATCTTTTACGTAGACGAAAGGGAAAACTAAATGTCAAAAATAATCTTATAACTTGCTTTAGAAACTTAAATAAATAAAAATTAAACTAACGAATATGTCAAGAATAATTTTCCAGTTTCAAAATTTGAATGCCTGTGCACTGCAATGTCCATCACATTTAGAAAATACGCAATGATCACTGTCATGTTATAATTTTACATTATCAAAAAATTCAAATAAAAATGAAAATAACTTTATTAATTTGTTATATAATATGACGTAAATGAAATAAGTATAAAGAGGAATTTAAAAGCGCAAAAAATAGACCACACGTTATTTTCTAATCAATACAATTACACACAAAGGGGCCTCAGAATAATTTAACACCTGTGGCCTCAAGTTGTCAAAAATCCGCCACTGTTCGCCGTAGACTCAGAATCAATGAATTTTTTTTATTATAAATTTTTGATGTGGCATTTTTAGAAACTCTTTGGTTAGTTCCATTTTGTATAACAGTATACTGTGTGCTGAACGATATATTCAGTTGATTTTAATTAGAATTATGTCTGATTAAAGGATGAATTGTTTTTGAATGTACAATTTCAATAGAATATTATAGATAAATTTCATAAACATCTTTTTTTTGTCACAAGTGATGATAACCATGGATTATTTTTAAAAAACTCTTTTCGCCAATTTTTGAGCCAAAAAGTTTTTTTTTCCCCCTTCTTTTAAAAATCGATAACAATCCAGAAATTGATAAAGCATGCCAAACTAGCAGCCGGCAATTTTCTACTGATTTGTCTCGTTACGCGTGATCCTGGCAACCTATAATGCTCAAGCATCTGCCATACGTGTATAGTGTCATTGTTACCTTTGTCTATTTACTACTTTGAAATAAACGTAAGTATAAAATATATTTCTAGTAATAATCAGTAAATTAGTTCGATATTTAAGGGGCCGTGAGAAGCGTTTAGAAACTCGGAGAATAAATGGAAAATGTTTCGAATTGCTTCGTATCCATGAGCAACTATCAGTAATTTCTTTTATAACATTGTAGTAATTCATAACTGATAAAATTATTTAATAACATCTCTTAAGATGTTTGTGATTAAATTAGAAAAGACTTTTAAGACGTTTGAAAATATGAAGGATTATTTTGATTATACTTCATATGCTGAGCTTGACTTCAAACATTTGAAATCATGTGCATAGTTTTGTTTTTAATTTCATTATTCATTAACTAAAATTCTTTTCACATTTTTAATCTTTCGCATGCGGGAGCAGTTTTAATTATTTTTGAACATGTAGCCATCAAATTGTGTTTATTTGCCTGCTCGTCAATTTGATAATGCACGATCGTTAAAAGAGTGATTGATTTTATATAATTTTATTACTATAGTTTTTATTATAAACTTATTTCATATAATTTACCATCAAATGAGATTACTGTTTCGCGGTTTATTCGTTTTTTTTCAATGTTAAGCTTTTATAAAATTGATGTTTTTTATTTCTCTTAATACCAGTTTTAATGATTACAGAGAGTTTTAAACATAATTCTTATTATTCCTCTACAAACATGATGGCATTTATATATTATTGCCATATGGTGTATATTTCTAAAAAATACAATAAGAAATAATATTCAAGCACATACAACTTATCACAAAATATCAATTTGTGGTTTTTCAGAATAGAACGCGAGATTTAAATTGTATCTTGTGCATGTGAATTTGTGAAATTTATTTTTAGTAAAATGGAAGATTTTATTCTTTGATTGTAGTTCTAAAAACAAGAATATAACAAACTAGTAAAAATAAAATAGATTAATTAAAAAGTATATTCCTATAGTAAAAAGTATATTTCCATCAATCTATAGTCAGCTATCGTAAATATATATATAATTTTTTTTAACTTTACAATTGTATTATGGATTCTAATTATAGGATGCATTTTCTTCAGGATTTTAATATTACTGTTAAAAAGGAAAAAATATATGGCTTTGACATCTCATTTTTCTAGAATTAGATCTACTGAAATAGCTTAACTATCAAGCACTATTATGATCGAAAAATAAGAATAGAATATTTCTTTAATAACTTTTTTATAATACTGAAACTTAATAAATTAAAAAAATATTTTTAATAAAACTAAATACAGCAGCAATATTTTTTAATTTATGAAATTTCTTCAGATTTTTATAAAAATTTGTTTAATTACCCAGCTAGCTTATGCAATTGTTGCAGAGATGTTTAGTGAAATATTTATTGTCTAATATTAAGCAACGATAAAATAATCATTAAATAAAGCTGAACTAATGAAAAGGAACAAATCTTACATTTTTGTGCCTGATAGGTAGCAAATTATTTTAAGTTATTTCTTTTTATTATGCAGATTTGTCGTCTCTAATAAATACATTCAATAAGGCTTACTTATTACAACAAGAAATTGCTTCTTGCAATATTATTTAGATAAGTTTCATGATTTGTTAAAAAAGAAAAAAGTAAAAGTAGTAATAGAAAAGGAGTGAACAAAAAGAAATATTTTGTTGTAGTATTTTTCAGTTTTCGGAAAGGACAAATTAATATTTCATAGTTCTCAAAATTGAGTACAAACTATTCATATTCTTCATTAAAGATCTAAAGTCATCATAAAATGCATTAGTTTTACTTTCAGTACTTTTAGTAATTTTGAAAATATTGCTTAAAGAAGTGTTCAGGAAGGAAACAAAATTCTGTAAAACAATGATTTAATTGGCTAATTTTTTATGTTCAAGTTATGGTATACATAATAAGAACTTCAATTCGGCCACAAATACTTTTTTTATGAACCTGTATGTTAAATGTGATGCTGTAATGGACTATTTGATATACTTAGGAAATAATTTTTATAAATTTGAAATTGAGCTCTTGTTCTGAAACAAGTGCTGGTACTCAGAAAGTTTTATTCAAACGTCTGAAGAAGGCATTCATATTGTATAGAAATTTATTGTAGCCATAAATGCATACAAAATATTGTGCAAAATTGTACAAAATTTTAGATTAATAATTACAACAGTGGGAGTGGGAAAAGGAATTATTCATCTTCACGATTACAGGGAGTAGTATTAAACATTAAAAAAAAAAATCAATATTGAGTTTTGTTGTATTGCTATATCATTATCTGAAACAAGAATAAGTGTTTTGAAAGACACAATTAGAAGGACAAATAAGGCAAATAATTATAATATTATGTTAGCACCTATCACTACAATAATCATCTTCAATTTTAAAATTAATTGAGATAAAAATAATTGCTTTTATATATATATATATATATGTAATGATATTTTTAAACTCAAATTAAACCCTAATTAATTTCCAAAGCTCTATCTTAATTTAGCCCATTGTAATATCATTCTAAAATATTCTTATTCCTGATCCATTCCACTTGCTCTATTAATTAGTTCAACAGAGGCTTTGTAAAATTGCTGAATCAGCTAAATGCTGGCTACTATCCCATACTCCAAGTGTAGGGACAGAAATTAGCCAGCATAACAAATTCCTCTAAAAGATCCCTAGGATTTCCTTGCACGAGCTGTACATGTGTCAAAGATCTCTCTTAAAATATGAAGGTATAAATTCAGAGGGATACAAATTTAATCAGCTTTTTTTTTTTTTTTTGTCAATTCTGTGTTGTGCAATCGCTTTCGCTTGTAAATAATGCCTGCTCCCATGATAGAATAAATAGAACTTAAAAATTCAACCTGTCTTCTCCATGATTTTGTCCATGTCTCTGCTATCTACTCTCAACAAATCATTTAAATCTTTTACATTATATATATATATATATATATATATATATATATATATATATATATATATATATATATATATATAACCTTATTTCTAAACTAATTGTATAAAATCATTATATGCGACAAAAGAAAATTTAATTTTGTAAGAAATAATGGTTTAAGCTATGTCTAAAAGACTAATTCTATTCTCAAACACTGTTGAGCCTTAGTTCAGGTATGTTAGAGAGGTTAGTTTAATTTTTATTGATGGAATAATGAATAAAATGGCAGTTTTGCATGTACTAAAAAAAAGGGATGGAATGTAACAGAAGATGAGTTTAGGAATAAATCTTATTGATTTGAATCATCACTAAAAAAAAAAAATGTTAATCTAAAACAACATGCTTGTCATTGCTATGGAAGTCAAAATGTAAATTTTATCTTTCATCTTGTCAGCAATCCAAAATATTAAGAAAATGAAATTATACAATTTTGAAAATGGAATGTACATTTGAAACATATAACATTAAAGGCTGTTATACCCTTGTTGTCAAAATAAAAATAAATAAATAAAGCATTATTTTTCATTACGACAGTATTTCAAAATATATAAAGCAGATTCTATTATGCAATTGGGAAATGTAAAAGCATTTTCCTAGAATCTGCAAGGATTAGTGTGGTCTAAATTTAGAAAATCTGCTGGGAAACACATATACAGTTACAAGAAGAATAGATAAAAATAATTTCTGAAGTAAAACACTTTTTTGTTACATAAATTACTCCTCATTTAGAAGCTGTTTTGAAATGAAAGGGATGTTTTGATATCAAAAGCATATGCATCAAAATATTTAGACTCAGCATAGATTCAGTTTTATTCCACAGATATTTTTAAACATGAGACTTGAACCAAGGTGGGAATTTAATGTAAAATTTTTATATTTTTAAGGATTGAAAAGTAATATTGAAGTACTTCTATGCAAATTTGAAGAGTAATATGGAGTACTTTTATGCAAACATTATTTTTTAGATCATAATTGGTACTTAGCTAATATTTTAATGAACAAAAGAGTGAGCATACATCTCAGTCATTTTTTTCAGTAAAAGTAAAATTAAAGAAATAATAAAGTTTTGTGGTTGAAATAAAAACAAGAAAAAACTTTTAATGGCTGCGCATTTTTAAATACAAATTAGCTTATTAACGTACTCATTAATGCCATAAGGCTTTAAAAATTATTATTATTTTTTTTGATTAAGTCTCATATAAACAAATATTTTTAATTTTGAAATGTATTTTCAATAATTTTTAGATAGTATTAAATTTTCACCATATTTTCAAAACATAAGATCTTTCTAACGCAAGCACTAATGTAAAGTAATTTCCGAGAATACGGAAATAACTAATTACTCATCAATTTGAAATAGTAAGTCAGCATAAAGGTTTAAAAAAAATTATTTATAAATATCTAATTCTATTCATGAATCTAGCAAGTTTTCTTCTCTTTCTTTCATATTGAAAAATGTGACTGCAATTTGTAATGATTTCGTATTATGTCCGATAACGATAATTTATTGTTAGCAAGGCAAAATTGTTTCCACATCTTTCTCGTCTTTCTGCAGCCAAAGCGTTTTTTCTTTGAATATTCTTTGAAAATTGTCAGCAATCCAGAAATAGATAAACCATGCCAATGTGGCAACCATACATTCGAGATTATTCTGTCATATTGTCTCGTTTCGTGCGGTAGAGGCAAACCCACAGTTTTAAGCGTCTTTGATATGTGATGACCGCGGTTGCTTGGTTTGTCTGATTTCTACTTTGAGATGAATGTAGGTATAAAATGTATTTGTAATTATAGTTAGTAAATTAGTACGGAATTTAGAGATATTTAAAGGGATTTACTGAGAGAAGCGTCAATAATTTCGGAGTATAAATTAAAAATCTTTCAAATAGCTCACTTCGTATCTATAGAGTGCGTATCAATAGAGATTGATCTTATAATATTTTTGTAATATGTAACAAATTATTTAATAATATATCTTAATAATGTATTTTATTAATTTCGAGAAGACCGATTAGAAGTATTTAAAAATAATGAAGAATTATTTTGATTATATTTCGGATGCTGAGCTTGGCCTCTGATATTTCAAATCATGTGCATTGTTTTGTTTTTAACTTCACACTTCATTTACTAAAAATCTTTTCTTTTATTTAATACTTCTCATACCGATAGCGATTTTCCGGGTTTTTGAACATGTAGCCGTCAAAATCAATTTTTCCACGTTTTCGTCATTTTGATTATATACAAATATTAAAGAATTGTTAATTTTATATGGTTTTATTAATAATTATTGTTTTTATATCATGATTTTTTTAATATAATTTACCACGAAATGAAATTACACTTTCACACTTTCTTCGTTTCATTTTTCTGTAATTGTGATCAGAATTTCTCGGCTGCCATATGTTGAATTCTGGATGAGTTGCCGGAAAATATTTTAAGCTTTTATAATTTTTTTTCAAAATTATTATTTCGCTTATTGTGAATTTCGACGTTTAAAAAGAAATCCGAACAAAATCGTGACTATTTCTCTACAAACATGATGGTATTTATATATTATTGCAATGCTTTATGTATTTCTAAAAAAATACAATGAGCAACAGCTGGAAGAATCGTATTTTTGTCATCTTTTGTTGGAATTTTCTATAAAAAGTTGTTTGAAAAAGAAATTTTTTGTTAATTAAGGATATTTCTTTTTCTTGATTAAATTTTTTAAATTTCAACTCAATTGCATTTTTGTTCATTTTTGAAAGCTTTCATTTCCAAATAACTTCATTCAGTTTTGTTTCTAGGATTCCAAAATTAAGAATAAATGTTACTTTTAATCCCTTAGTTAAAATTAATGATTTTTAGTTATTTCCAGACATATATTGTTCCATAAAAGATGAGCATAAAAAGGATGTTTTATTAATGAAATATAAAAAAAAAAAATCATTTATTTTGAATGTTGTTTATAATATGAATTGTATTGCTTGAAATAAATTTTTCCTCAAGTTTTATTTTTATTATAATTAGAATTATTCTTCAATTTGTATTGCTCACAATATCAATTCAATCATATGTTACACATTTGTGTATAACATACTACTAAACTGAACTTCAGCAGAAATAAATAAAATGACATTTACAAAAATGTATAAGGTTATATGTATAGAAAGAATGTATCTCTGTATACCATTCAAAACTTTGTCTAAATTATTATTTGTGACATTGAACTCTTTTTTTTTAATTTAAAGATTGTTTGGATCTTTTTAAGTATGTTTTTGTTAAAGTAAATCATTTTTTTAATTATAAAATTTTAAAAGTAGTTACAATTTAGAGATACATTTTGATATATATTTAAATTATCTGAATAAACTAATTTTTGAACTCTTTAGATATAGCATGGACACCCAGTGAATATTTTTCACTTCCCATCAGAGTAAGCATTATTTTTAAGTTTTAGTTTTTGAGTTTCAAATTTTTAGATCTTTGGGATTTTTTTTTAAGATACTGATTTTAAGATTTTTCTAAAAAATTTACATATAGTTTAATGCAGTAATTCAATTTCACTATTTGTTCAACTATTATTCATTTTGAGACTGCTTTTCTTTAATACAAACATAAGCAATTCAAACATCAAATGATATATTTCTTTCCTGAGTTACTTTGATGGAATGACTTAAAAAGATAAAGTGGAAAATTTAATTTTATTAATCAGAATTGGGATAAAAATAAACAGCATTTAAAATCTTGAATAAAATTTAGAAATTAACTGATAAGCTTAAATTAATATAGGAAACATTTTTAGGTAGCAGTTGACAGTGTAAAAGAATGATTTTACCTAAGTCTCTAAGATTCTTTCCAATGCTGATTCACCCTTACTCTCCTCCACCGCAGTTCTCCTCTCATACTATAAAATATTGATATTTGTAATTGATGAAATAGCTATAAAATAGATTTTTCATAAATTAATACATATATTGGGAGAATTGCAAAAATCAATAGTTATATTTTTAAATTAAAAGTTAGGAAAATTCTATCCATACTGTATTAAAGTAGAAAAATCTAATGCAAACATAAGGCAAATGTATTGCTTCACTTAACAAGGAAATTTTTATAAAATATAAGGGATAAATTTTCAAAAGAAGCATTCTTACATTCTGGGAAAATGCAGTGCATTTTATTTAAAATAAAAGAATAAAATGTCATAATTTAGTTTTTGATGAGCTGTGAGACAATGAAAACACAAATATCACTATTTCACTATTATCACTAAAAATATATTAAAGTGTGACTTTAAAAAAAAAGAAAGAATCTCTGCATTTTAGGAATTATATTTTTTTTTCTTGTTAAATACTTTTATATTGCTGAGCTAAAATGTATCTGTGTGTAATGATATTTCTTAATTTAATTTTAATTTTCCTATTTTTTTTATTTTAAATTAGTTTCATGCTACTTTAATCTAAAATTTTCTTTTATTTCCTTAGTCAAATCTAACTTTAAAAAAAATTAATTATGTTTAACACACACCTAATAATTTTTTTTGATTTTGACTTCTCACACTCCAAGCAAAGAGATAAATCACCATAATTTCTTTTGCTCCTGAAAAATGGGATGGCTGGAAAAAATTTGTAGAGATCTTTTTAATTTTCCAAAAGTCAGATTTTATTACTATCATCAATTATCTAAAGAGTCATCATTAGTTCATTATATAAACTGTTGTTTATATATTAATAATTTTTATTATTGTTGCTCTGAACTCAATGAACATTTTGTTCAGAACAATATAGTGAATTTTAATGATTTTTTTCAAGAAAAGAAAGAAAGGGAGAGGGAAAAAAATCTTAATATACAATTCACCCTTGAAGGTCTCACTAATGTGCTGCCAAATCATTAACCCTATGAGCCCATACTTAGTCCTAAAACACTTCATTCAACAGAGGCCTGATTCTAATGAGCAAATGAATGGCAAATGACTTAATTGCAAGGATGAAGAGAATTTCTCATCACCCACCATTATGTAGGATACCAGTGCCCACAACAGTGATTGACGTGCAGTTTGTCATTCTTTTGGAACCAAGACGGAGAAGGGTTGAAATAGTTATCAATAAAAGAAAACTAAATTCTAACAAAAGTTGCATTTTCTTTTACATTGTATTACAATTGCCAAAATCCAGCTTTTTTAAAAAAGTATTTTTACGTATAAGATATGGAGAACTTCTAATTTCTTTAGGGGAGGTTTTTTAAAAATGTGTTCCTTTTCTCTTTATTTTTTATTGGTACTTATTATTTAGAGTTTCAAAAAAGGTTTTAGCTCATACATATATCTGTCTATTATATATTTATATTTGACTATCATTATAAATACATGTTAGCCAGACTATGTATTTTTCAGATAATGAAAAACCAAATAAATTAGAAATTACAAGATTACTTTTTTTGTCTATTTTTTTATTAGTGTTTCACAATTCATAAACTTTATCATATTTTATTTTCATCATATTTTAAAGAAATGTAAATGCTGATGAAGGATTTTCATCGACTTTAGAATTCAATTTAAAATTTTCATATAATTAACATTTGTATGACAGTAATATAATCTTTCCTTCAATATTACTAGGTTTGTCAGATGTTAGACTTATGCAAAGCTGTAATTTATATTAAGCATTGAAAAATAAATTTTTCAATTCCTCTCCAAACTGAAATGTACTCAAAGAAAATTTGAAATATCTTTGAAAGGTGTATGTTAAAAGTTATTCATTCATCAAATTTTAGAATACTAAGCATTTATAATAGTTATAAGAAAATATTATTAAAAATTAGAAAATTATTAAAATGCAGTTTGTGAAAATTATTAAAAATAAAAATATTAAAAAAACATTAATTCCAATAACTTCCAATACATCATTTTAACAGGAATTAAATAGTCTTAACTAAACCAAATTGATAATGCAAAAGAAAATTGAATTAAGAATATTTTGTATTAGTAGAAAACTTCAAATATGGGATTCTGCTAAATATTACTTTCAAATTTTTAAAAATTACTTCCCTCCCTGTAAGTTCATAATAAATAAAGACAATTGACAGACAAAACATCCATTATGTAGGAAGTCTTACATTACGATATTTAAACTGGTTGCATTAAAAGGCAAAATAAACAATTCTTACTTTTTTTTCTCCCCAAAATACAATTTCTAATGTTACTTCTGCACTTCTGACAAAATGCGTTTCTTAGACAAAAAAAAAATACGTATAATGCTACAAAGAAGGTTTTAAAACACATACAAGCCTTAAAATTAGAATAAATTATTAATTACACAATACATAATAGTAATAAAATATTTTTAATACTGAAAAACAAGAGGCACTCAAAGGGCTGAAAATCGCTGACGGCCGTCAGCGCGCTTGTCCATGGGAATTGCCATTAGTAACAACAATAAATATTTTTAATGTCAAATTTTGTGATTCTTGCTTCTGTATCCTTACTGATCACAAGTGCTACAACTGCAAATATTTGCTTCTACTTCATTGTTACATTCAACTGCCTCTTTCCTATTAACTTTGGGCATATTCACAAGTGAATAAATTTTTTTCTTCTTCTCTTGTGGTTAAACCATAGATGCCTTGCGTATAAATATATATTACTATTTAAATGGTAATGTCTAATATCGATACCTAGTTAGCTTCAACAGACGCTTTGAGGATGAAAGAAGCAAGAAAAAGTAAATAATTACAGAAAATAATTAAGTAATAAAGGATGTATAAAGGAAAATAATCAAGGATGGACAAAAAAAAATTGTATGTCGGAAATGGTTACTGACAAGGACAAACTGTAGATAGGACTACGGCAAAGACTGTAGAAAAACAATTGCTTACAAAAAGAGGCAAACCTACCAGATTCTTCAAATGTATCTTTGACCGAGTACATTGTAAAAGTGTCTATGCTTGTGTGGTTTAATATTAAGCTAAAATACTCATATACTTGGGGTTCCAAGCATCTATTAATCTTATCTCATATTCAAGAACGTTATACTCCCGATTATTCTAAGAAATGTGTACCTTGTACCAGAAAATGTCCTTTTGTTCATCCTAAGTGATGAATGTAAATTTCAACGAGAACTTGGTTTACGAAATGTTTTAAAAGCAAGAACAAAATATAGAGGCGGAGTCAGGAAGTTAAAAGTTACAAAGATAAACTTGTAACTTCAAAAAATCAAACTACAAAAACTTCAATCAAACTGCAAAAAATTGATCGCATAGCTTGGAAATGATGTAACTGAACTTTCCACCTCTTATTAGGCTATGTTTTTACAAACTCTCTCAGAGTGTTACATATTTCACTTATAGAAAGATTCTTCTTATAAGCAATATTAAGGTTATATTTAATATAACACTGGCACTTCATAACACATTCGTAAATAAGCTGTGCAACTCCAAGCAAATCACTTAATTTCACACAAAAAATGGGACATTTCCACATTTGTCTTGTCTTCACTGATTTAGTTTGAGCCATTTTTACTCAAAACAAAGCACACAAACTAACAAATCAGTTACTTTAATTAGTTATACAATATGCGGAGAGGAGGCGCCAATTCAATTGAACTCGGCAAAGTTGCTGATCTGACACCATCTCTGAGCTTGTCATCACACTCGGTGAAATCCCCGCTTCCTCTCAATACAGTCCGCTGAAGCAATGACTCAGTGTCATACCAATAGTAAAAATTGTTTTTATATTTCTATTATTACGCGTATTTAAATTTTATTATTTCATAACCGAGATACACGAAAATATTTCAAAAAGTGCATTTTTATAACACTTAGACACCTCACCTTGTTATATAATTATATAAAGTATATATTATTTATGTCCTTAGATACCTCAAGATGCACTCCAATATTTTTCATATTTTTAATGTATCTTTTCTATACTAAGAGGCAACTTTTACAATCTATTACAAATTAAAAATCAAAAGTTGATTTCTTCGTCTTTCCCTAATGGGCATATAGCGTCATGAGCATGGAAAACTATTCATTTAACAATAGTCACTGCTTTTGCTTTTCGTTTAAGAAAAATATTTTTTCAAGTGAAATCTAGGTTATCGTTAGTTTAATTTTTATTTCAAAACAAACTTTAGCTTAATTTTTTGTCCTAATAACTTATTCATTATATTTAAATAATTGAAAGGCATTACATATTCAAAATTTCCAGAACAATTTGCAGAAATTTAAAAGATTGACATTGAAAACATTTGAAACAGATCAACGTTAGAACTATTTGTTACATAGTTTTGATCCTTCAAAACAGAAAAAGTAAAGAAATCAATTTAAACAGCTACATAGAAAGGAACTGAAACTAAATTATACCTTAGTTCATCAGTTTAAATTTGCATTATACACATCAAAATTATAATTTTTTTTATAAATGCCTTAGATGGCAAAATTTATAGATGTGTTCCTTTTAATAAAGTTTTAAAGCAAATTTCTCTCATTTTATTTTCATCATTTCTGAAACGCAGTATTTGTCGCTGGTTTAGAAGTTTCGTTTCGTTATCAGTAATGCAGTATTAGTCGCTGGTTTGAATGCAGAAGCTACGTTTCGTTATCAGTATTGTAGAGCATCATACTGATTTTGAAATTGATTCATTACAAAATATCGTTAATGCGCCTAATATCAGAGATCAAATTTATATTTTAACCATTTTAATACTTGAACACATATAACACTTATCGCATACACACGATGTTCACTCTAACCAAGAAGTAAAGAATAATATTTTATTCAGTTTGTGACAGTAAATTTTCTGATGAATTATATTTTTTATATATATGCATGCCGCAAAACAATTAATTAGGAAAAGAATGCCTTGCATGACTTTGTTGTTCGATAAATACGAAATATTATTCATTGTGACAAATTTAGCATTTTTATTAATTCCGTCGTGTGATACTTGGAGTTAAATCTCTCAGTATCCGAAAATCGAACTTTTGTTTTAGACGCTTTTGTTCCCAAACGATTGAAACCAAAATTTGGCACAGAACTACAATTGTAGTCAAAAAATCGCACACCAAATTTGATATGCTTAAGTCATTGAATTTTTGAGTTATCGCTTTCGCATTCTTTTGAAAGTATAGACCTATAGATGATCAATCCCTTGTTGGCTCAAAATTTGATAGACACTATGGAGTCTACACTACGGATGTTAAATCCTTGAATATTATCCATTTAGATCTTTTCATTTGGTAGTTATTGTGTTAACTTATAATTGAATGTCGGATCGACAGACTTTTCAATGGATTTTGCTCAAAATTTGTAGAAATCTACAAATGAATCCTTGTCTTAAGCAGTAGATATATATGAAGTTTAAAAACGGGGAAAATCGTCAAAATCCCGAGTTTTTCGGGGATTGAAATACATTTTCTTAGAAAATATATTTCATATTTATTTCATTACATATTGGCATAGGTTCTAGGTCTAGTTTTATGAGGTTTAAATCAATCTTTTAATTCGAACTTTAGTCACCGTGATAGCAACACGTTAATAATTTTTTCACCGCATATGCATATTATGTGTTAACGCAAAAATCATGTGCTCATACAAATACATTTTATGTAAAATATAATGCTGGAAAAAATGCTTAAAATATTTTTAAAAATTAAATTAGGAAAATTCAATGGCAAAAATTGATATCATTTGACAGATGATGATTCGAATTTTAAAATCATATGAAATTCAAATTTGTACGGGAATATTTTCGGAAAATATGGGAGAAAAACTCTACAATTGGGCTTAATTTTCAATTCATTAAATTTTTTTAAAAGTTCGATATTTATGTTTTTACTCATCCAGCGTATATATGTGTCTAGTTTGTTTGTTATAAGTCAAATGGGTTGTCCTGCAAAACGTCTATACACACACAGAAAAACACATTCATCTTTGTTATAAGTTGAGGTTACTTAACATTTGAAAGGATGGGGCAACACGAACAACAGAACCGTCACGCCGAGATTTTAAAGTCAAAAACATCACATTACGAAGATAAGATATATCATGTGGATAGGATGGTTATTTTTACTATAGAAATGGTGCATAAATTTACCTTGTGCTTGCTCTAAGTACGTGGTAAACTTGTTATAAAAATTTTAAATGAAATTGCAGTATTCAAAATTAGATTGGACAACACTGATATACAGAACCTTCAAAGCGTTCGATTAAAAATTCTTTGGTTTCGCACATTATAAATCCAAAATTATACAAATACACACACTAATTGTGGATATAATTAAATTGCAAGTGTTTTAAGAACTGCAAAAGAAAAATTACTTGAAGTATGTTGAAGAAATTTAATATATGTTTTATTTACAACGTAGGGAAATGTATTACACAATAAAAGAATTTAGTTCTTTTTGTCATAGATGGCGCTTTTTAACGAAAAAATGTTATACTTTGTATTTATAACATTTTTCTTTGTTAAAATGTAAAATGCGTGCTGTATTACAATATTTGTTTAACATGGAATTTTTCAAGTCCTATTAAATGCTTATGTTTTCTACTGAATTTCCGGGACATGTTTATTAATGCTGCTTTTTAAAGCAACAGCAGAGTTAGACTTGTCCTTGTAGATGCGATCTTTTAAACATTCCCATGGCCCGAAATCGCAAGGATTCAAACCAGATGAACGAGGTGGCCACGCCTTTTGAAAACATCTGCTAACTATACAATCCTCACTACAGGTTTGGTGAATCAGTTGTGTAACAAAATGACCAATGTGAAGGGGCTCTCCATCTTTCTAGAATATTATTGAATCGAGTCAGTTTCTTGCAAACAGATATTACATAACTTTCTGAAACTTGAGCTTAACTAGTGCATGTAACTGTGCAGAACTAGCCCTATTGATATAAGATTTTCGGGGGGTGGGGGTGGAAGGGACCAATAATAAAGTTAGCAGTCATCTATATTAATAAAAATGGACCTCGAAATGCGTTGCTAAGCGCAAAACTAGAGAACGGCTCGACCGATTCGGCTAATTTTTTAAAAAATAATTTCTTTAAGACACGAAGATGGTTCTTATGGAGAGAAAAAATTAAAAAACTGCGAGGAAGATGTTAAAACGACACTTTTCTTACTTTCCCGAAAAATATCTTCATTTCCTTCCCCCACACCAACTGAGTAAGATAGCAGAAAGTAATAAATTATGATTTGTTTAGAAAGAAATACGCGAAGTCAGTAGGTTTTCATTTATAGATAACGGGATGTTTAAAAACAGAAAGAAAATAGTTGCTTTTATTATTAGTCTGTATGGATATTCAATCTATGCTTGCTCAAAATAAAGTCTGGGCAGGGAAGAAAAAAAGAATAACAAAGAGAAAAAAGGTTTTGTAGAAAGAAAAGTAGTGAAGAAAAGAAAAAAGGGGGTGGGTGTCACCATTATTTCCTCTGTGCGCGGCATTTTCCAACCTGTTTTTAAACTTTCACATCTCTTGAAAACCAATTGTGTCTTCATTTGTTTAATGTGTTTACATTTATGAAAATTTGAATCTCATTATTCTATAAAAACTTAGGATTTTAGATCTTTCCCTCCACCATTTATGTAAAATACCAATTCCGGGACTATCATTGCACGAATAGAAAGAGAAAGATGAGTAGTACAATAAACAGAACATCTGAAGAAAATAATACTACAAATGAATTATATGACTATCAAAATTTGTTTGGTTAAAAAATTTTAGCGAGCATTAATACTGGCGAACCGACTGGTCGCCAAAGGCGGCTAGTATCTCATAAAACTGTAATAAACGTTGAATGTGAGATTTTCCCAAAATCAGTGTGTGGTTTGGATGAGCCTCATATCCTACAGTTATGAGTGATGACTTGTCCAGATAAAGTTAAATGCGCTTCATCAGTCCACAATCTTCCGAATCCATGATTCGCCTCCATCAATTTTAGCAAGAATGAAGTTGGCAAAATCTATTCTTTGTTGTGGATCGCCTGGGTGCATGTGCTACAAATTTTTAATTTTACACGGATAGCGTCTTATGAGGCGCAAGACTTTGCGTACGTTATTCATGATTTTGATAAAGTCTTTTCTACATTTCCAGCGCATAAAAGGTCGCTAATCCAATAATTCTGAACCATAGATCTTCTTCCCTTATTTCTACCAGAACTTCCTGATCACAGATCTTCTTCTTCTAGCTCCAGGGAGGCACTCTGAGTTCTGTAACTTCAAATTTATTAATCGTTTTCTTTTAGCCATTCAGAGACATCGGTCCCTTTCTGAAATCTTAAAGACGACGATATTCTTTCAAAGCAGCACTATAATTTCAATTATTTTGGTAATAACATTTTACTAACAGAGCATGTTCTATCTTTGACAAAGTCATGGCTATAAAAATTGCATGAGTTTTATCACCATAATAATTTTTAAATTAAAATGGTATTCATTTTGTTACCGTACAGAGCTAAAGCAACGTTTTAATAATCTGCAGCGCCATCTATTGCACAAAAATGAACTTATTTTTTTAAATCGTATAATTTATTTCCCTATGTTGTAAATGTAATATATACCAAATTTCTTCAACATACTCCAAGTAGTTTTTCTTTTATAATCCTACAAACACTTGCACTTGGACTATAACCACCATGTATATAGAGAGGGGGGAAAGACTACGTCAACAGTCTCAATAAATTTAGTTTCATATCGAAAACAACACCAGATCAGAAACTAAATATTAGCTATGTAAAATAATTTGATTTTGAATAAATCAAAAGTTGAGAATTCTTTGTCTAAAAATCTATTTTATAATATATTATATATAGAATATAAATGCTTTATAAATTGGTACGTTTTGTATTATTTTGTACAGTAAAATGTTTTACTATAAAAACGCGTTTTTAAATGAACTTCTACTAAACTGGCCGTCTTCTATTGCGATATCTGCCTGGTTACTTACTTTATGTTTTTCAACTAGTAATACTACAGCTTCTTTTACATATTGTTTATTTTTGCCATTGGCGCTAATAATTAGCTCCCCACAATATAATTTATTCAATAAAGATTTAATAATTTTTTAATATGAAATAATATGGTTGATCAAACTTGCTTCAACAAATCGAATTATCCTCAGTTTTTCAAACACACTTTTGTTTCTAAGCATTAATTAATGCGTTTTTATAAAAGAAGGTAAGAAAATATAAAAATTACTAAGATAAAATATAATTTATATTAAAATACGGATCAAATAAGGACCTCTTAATTATTTTTATTGGGATATTTAATGGATGAATTTTCAGTAAATGAAATTTAATGTTTCTTGAAATCTGTCTTACTGTTTTGTAGTCAGTAGTGGAATTCTCAGGTTTTAACTAATCATTGTATCAAGGTATTTGAAATGATCAACTTTTTCGAAGATATAACCTTTAATACACAGAGGAACGCTGTGATTTATAATTGAGAATGGCAATTCCGTAAATGGCAATTCGTTTATAAATGTAAAATTAGTGCCTTTTATCTTTATTTTTTTACGCAGTTTTTTTGATAAAAGGACAATTTCTTTCTGTCCTTGCCATTTTCTAGATTGAAAAAACATTGCAGTGCCGAAGCATTCAAATTTTGAATTTAAATGTGAATAGAAATTAAAAAACCCTTCTGTTGGCGCTCTTGATTAAAATGATGCAACCATGCGCTGATTTGGCTTCAGCGTTTAAATTTATTGTAACCCTGCTGACATGAAATCAGCTATTGAAAGCATAGAATTGTTTTGTTTTGAATCGTAGCTGAGTCGGTTGAACCTGGATCAAATAAAAAGCTGATATTTGATTTTAAATAAGATTGCTTAATCCACTTATAAAAAAATTGAAATGAACCAGCTTAAACTTATGATTATTTCGTACCACATTCTTCACAAATGCATCATTTTTTCTTCTTTTTTATTTGTTTTGAAAAGGAAAGCTCACAATTTAAAAAAATTGATTCGATTCAATAACACACGAACATTTTGTTTTTTCGTTTACGAAATCCACAGAAAGTATTGTAATCGTCAAAAAATTCGAACTAGGAATTTCGACAAATCTGATTGTGGTTTTCGAATTCAGGGAAGTCCTTTAGATTTCCCTGAATTCGAAAATCACACTTTTGGATAATGTAAGTCTAGCTGTCCGTCTTTGATAAAGATATTTCAAGAATGCTTTGCGCTGTATGGAGGAAATTTAGTATATTGTTTATTCACCAAACTTATAGATTTCTATTAAAATTTCGAGAAAAACTTATTTTTAGTAAATCTGTCTGCCCGACTTTTCGAATACGAATAATTGCAAGAGAGTTAACTGGATCAAATTCGGTACATAAATTCAACATCTGTATCGTAGCTTAACAGTCCAACGATCTGTATATTCAGAAGCATGTAAAAGCTCTAGATCTAAAACTTCTAAGTGTTCAGAAGTTCCTTCTAAGTTCCTTCAGAAGTGCTTTTGAATGAAAATAAAACAGATGAATTGAAACTAAAATTTTCTAATCTGCATTGCGTTACCCCAACTGGTGCTTAAAATTTACGTTTTTGCGTTGTTCCAATTGAAGTTGAAAATTTGTGCATGCATACGCTTTCGATAACATTTTAGACTGTTAGTTCTCACATATACACATCAAAATTTCGAAGTCGCGGGTAAGAGCTAGTGGTTCATAAAATAAATATTCAATAAAAATAAAAACATTGATTTGAACATTGATTGAAATAAAAACATTGATTTGAAAACCCTTTTTTATGAGTTTTAGGTTTAAGAAAACCAAATCATATGTGAAATTTTATTGTAGAAAGAAAGGTCATTTTATCGTAAATAATACTTCACTGTCGGATTATCATGTAAATTGGTAAAAGTAGTAACTCAGACATATACTATTGATTTTTCTTTGTTGTTCTTACATTTCATTTTATTTTATAGATATCCTGAATCACCATCCAAGATGGAATTTCCTGAAGAATTGCAGTACAGAACCGTGCCGCTACTCAGTGGTAGAGATATTGCAATGTTCAGCTTTATAGTCAAAAAATCAATTTCGTATTTGGACTTGCAGTTACCTCCTAGCAATCATGCTCTTGATGATGATGATATTTATAATCCCTTGATGAGCACTATAGAGTTTGTGAATACAGAAGAAAAATGTAGAACACTTCTTGCTCCAAGCAGAAGTATTCTCTATACTCTGCATCTTGACTTGCCTAGAGGAAGGGAATTGCCGCTAAACGAAGGAAGGCATTTAAAACAACGAAGTAATACCGTATTTGAGGACGACAATAATCTTCGTCATGTAGGAGAAATATACGTTTACAAGGAACTTTATTATATGTTAATATCTGAGTTTATCTTCTATGGTGCTAGTAACCTCGATCTAGGACCTAAACTTTTCCAGTGGCTGTTTAAATTTAAAATTGTAAAAGAATCTGATTTTCATCGGCTACATACTCGTGTAGTAGGTTCTTTCCTAAAGCACATCTTTACGCACAATTTGGATTTTAGATCGTGCAGGAATTTTTTTAGAAAATTCAAGTTTAAATATTGCTTAGCCAGGTATGAAAATATTAGATATTTGGAATATTTTCTTTACAATGCAGTGTGCTGCAAAAGAAATTTCGATGCAGATCGTCCTTCTTTACTGCGTCGCTCTCGTGGACAGGATATTTTAGATTATTGTTTTAATAGCACCTTTCTAAATATCGTTGCTATTTTGAAATGCATAGATTCTCCAAGACTATTTCAATCACATAGGGCATATATTAATCAGGTTAAGAGAGTGATGTAAGTAATTTTTTTCTTTCTCACTTTTATTGTATTTATTTTTATATGTTATTCCATTTTCTTCTTAATATTAATTTTTCTGGGATTTCATCGATTTTGAAGAGTGAAAGAATAAACGTTAAAATTGATCAAAACTTTGATAATGTTATAATATACGATAAAACAATAAATTGTTGAAAGTTTATAGTTGGTTCCTGTTACATTTCAGTACCCTGACAAAAACACATTTGCTTATATCACATTGCTTAATAGTTTGCTGTTTTCGGCATATTCTTGCCAACTCGGTTGTTTTCAGTTCATGCTTTTTTTCCTTCTGAATTTCATAATGTAATCATTTTAAAACATCGACTGGATTTCAGTTTAATTTTGTCCGCTTATCAATGCAATATGTATTCTTATCAATGAAATATGCACTAACTTCATATCCAGTGCATTCGCCTTATTTACATGATGACCAAGGATTTATTCAAATGAAGTTCTAAAAAATGATTTTGATTACTTTAAATTAATTGAATTCTTAATTTATATTTATATTGTTACGAAAATTCTCAGGATAACAATGTGAATATGGAGACTTTATTGTCTAGGAAAACGCATATTAAATATACGCAACACAAACTACAAATACACAGCGAATTAACTCTATTTAATCCGCTAATTTTGGGTTACGGCTAAATTATGAAACGCACATCAAAGAAGAAAAACGCTCTCTCAAGCTAAGCCATCTAATGAACTGATCCGATTCCCCTTCTTAAACCGCGTCTGAAAACCCGCCCACTTTAATAAAAAAAAGCACAGATATCATATTTTTATGGATTTTGTGTAAATTAGATGTAAATCTAAAGTGGGCGGAGCAAATGCAGAAATCGCGCGCTCGTTCCGGACAACTGTGAAACTTTCTCCAACATTCTATAAGAACAAATCTTTATTTCTTAGCTTCTACTGACATTTTAGCGTGTGGTAAAAACCGTTAGCGACGTCATTATGTCGCCAACACACTTACATCGTCAAATTATACTAATATGGCGATCTTCTGTTGTAAATCCCCTTAGAACGCCTTTTCTCGCTTAATTCTATTCCATTACATTTTATACAATTAAACTATTAACAAATTTTACACAAAAATTCAAAAATATTTACATTTACATCTAATTTACACAAAATCCATAAAAATATGATATCTGTGCTTTTTTTTATTAAAATTGTCTATTCTGAAATTGTTCTTGAATTATTTAATACAAATCATTTATTAAAATAAATAAATACGGGAAAACCAACTTTTTGCTGTTGTTTTTAGTTTTGGCATTGCCACATTCTTTTGTTACATTCATTTCCTAACTCGATCTTTCTTAGTATGAATTTTTGAATAAATGGAATATGTGTTTATTTCCATTGGTTCCGAATTAGTAGAGTAATAACCATTGTATGATAAGCAGCAAATGAAAGGTTCACAATGAAGCTCAAAATTATACCGTGCAGTTATATAGTTTGTATTAAAAGAATAAGAACCACACCTTTCCATCGCGCGATTTTTATGTTTCATCATTATAATTGTGTTCTTTAAAAGAAACGGCTTATTTTTATGTATGACTTGTGTTTGAGATCATTTTTGCATTCACTCTCAGTTTCAAAGTCAAAGTAATTCTCACCTTAAATTATTGATACCTTCAGTTCTTAATCTAATTTAAAAGGATATGATGAATAGCTGTTTGTTTTAATAATCAGTACAATAGTATTGTTGCTTTTAATATATGCATGCGAATTCGGAGATAGGATGCTATTCAGGGTTTAAATCATATGATCATTTATTTTATACTGTTATTATTTTGTAAAATCTTATAAATGATAAACATATATGCCAAGTTTATCAATATCCAGTGTATTAAAAATGATCTTGCCCAGCATTATTGTTAAACCACTAAAATGCCGCCATTTTTTAGGGTGTGCAGCTTTGAAAAAATTGTGCACATTTTTAGCGTAGCGTTGAAAAGTGCTTAAATTTGAAAACCATTTTCAAGCACCTTAATAAAAGTGCTTAATTTTCTCAAGAAGTACAAAGACAGCATTTTGTTTCTCCACATGTTTAAAACGATAATTTGGAAGCATAGACATGAAGGCATGTTTATAAAATGTCTCAAAAAATTCAAGGAAAGGGTACAATTCGAAATGGTTGAAATAGATCCAACACATATTAAGAGGAGGGAGTTTTTTTTCCCGCTCCATTTTTTCTTTAATAGTGTGCATTAAGTATATTGGCATTGTGGAAAAGTTATGCAAAAGAAGCAGTACGAAATGCTCACTGTGCCATTCTTGTTTCGGCTAGAAAAACGTTCGTTTTTTTTTTAAAGTTTCAACGTTAAAATTTTTTATTTAGTGTCTGTGATATTGATTTATGTTATTCGTGCTAAGTTATGCTTAACCTTTTATGTATTGTTAAAAATCAGTCCACAGATTGGTTCTATCAACAGAAAATAAGAATACGGCTAAATGAATTTGATATGCCAAGGGATGTATCAAGCATGGAAAAACTGCTTTAAGAACATTTGCAGTGAAGCCTCTTTAGAACATTATACATTCGACCACCATTATTATTAATATGTTGTTTTGGATCAATCTTTTGAAGGACTTATTTTAGGGATTTTAATGAAATATACTGAATTGTAATTAATTGATGCATGTAATTATATTGGTTAATTGCGTGAATTCTAGTTTGATGAGATTTTTAAATTGAAGCAATAAGTTTTCAGTTATCGTGATTTCTTTCACGGTATATTTTTTTAAATGAGCCGATGCATTTAAAAAATATTATTTATTGGACCAATCTCACAGAATTTTAGTTTTTGTTAAGAAAACAAAAATGCTAGTTCTGCCACTTAAATATTTTAAAGAATTAAAAAAAAAACTTATTTTTAGGGCTTTAGATTATATTACTTTAGAAACATTTTTTCTTTTAATAAATCTTTGAAGATTTTTTTCTTTTTAAGGAATTCTCTTTTTGCATATAAAAGTTAGATAAAACTTATATACACGCACTCACATACACGACTATCGAATGCATTTTTGTGTCTGTGTGCGTTATTGTTTGGTATAATCTTCAGTAAATTTTTTAAAGGATAATGTTTAAAAATGCTGAATCTTTTACTGATATCTTTTGAGTAGAAATTCGGATGTACTTTTTTTTTATAGTCACTTGCCCGAGGACGTTTTACGGAGAGCAGGAGCCGGAATGAGCGAAGGAAGAAGGTGTTTGTTTCTACAAGTGCTGATAGTTGCTGTGAAGATCTCCAAAGGCAGCTGTATTATGACTTTGTGTGCTATTTTAAGCATGTTGTGGAATACTGTGCCTGATCCATATTTATCAGAACAAGAAATGTATTCGTTTTTCGGGGAGCTATTTGCACCTCAAGAAATACATGTTGTACAGTGGTTTTACCAAAAAGTAGCTGGCGGATACCATGAACGTATTGAGCCGCGATCCCTCAAACACTTAAGTAGAGTGGCCGTTCGCAAGCAATTGTATGCTGGAAGACAGTGGTTTCCAACAGCAGTTTTACAATTGGACATTCCTAGAGTGTTGAAGAATTACATAAATCTCGGGCTGGGCTATGTTAAATACCAATTCAAACCTCAAAACTTCATTAATTCTCAGCCTATACGTGGTTTACCAAAAAAACCAACATTATCATAATATTGTGTTCTGTTTTTCACCTATTGAGGTGTTCTGTTG
Source organism: Argiope argentata (assembly GCA_026289955.1). Lineage (NCBI taxonomy): Eukaryota > Metazoa > Arthropoda > Arachnida > Araneae > Araneidae > Argiope > Argiope argentata. The sequence continues at coordinate 15,887,554 of JAOUZG010050968.1, forward strand.
CTGTTCCTCATTTATCATCTTTAGAAATAAATTTGTTTTACAGTGAACTATTTGAACTGGATGAAATATTTCTTTTACAATAATATTGGCATTGTTTGAGAATTCAGTAAACATATTGAGCCGCGATCCTTCAAACATTTATATAAAACGGCCGCACATAGGCAGTGTATATCGCAAAACAGTGGATTCCAGATGCAGTTTTGCTATTGGATGTTCCTTCAGAGTTGAAGACTTATTTAAATCTCAGTCTGGACTTAGTTAAGTTTTCCTCCGAACCTCAATATTTCGTTAATACTCTACCCGTATATGGTTTATCATAATATTGTGTACTTTTTTTCACCTATTGAGAAGTTCTAAGACTGCTCTTTATGTATCATCTTTAAAAATAAATGTGTTTTTCAAAGAACTATTTAAACCGGACGAAATATAGGTTATACAATGGTTTAACCATAAAGTTTTTTTGAGAATACCATAAACTTGTTGAGCCGCAATCCTTCAAACGTTTATGCAAAACAGCCGTACGCAAGCACATGCATGTCTGAAAACAGTGGATTCCAGATGCAGTTTTGCAAGTGGATGTTCCTTCAGAGTTGAAGATTATTTAAAATTCTTGGTGTGCGCTTTTTCCCTGATTGTGGAGTTGTGGCTTCTCCTTATTTATCGTCCATAGAAATAATTTTTTCCCAGTTAACTATTTGAGCGGGATCAAATATTTGCCATACATTTACTTTACCATAAAGTTTTTTGAGAAAACCTGTAACTTGTTTAACCTCGACCCACCTTACACTTATGTAGAACGGCCGTTCATAAGCAATTATGTATCAAAAAACGATGAATTCCAGATATAATTTTGCATTTGGATATTCCTTCAAAGTTGATAATACTGTGGTTCTTAAAGTTTTCGGAGAATTCCATGAACTTGTTGAGCCACGATCTATAAAACACTTATGTAGAACGGCCGTACACAAACAATTGTGTATCGAAAAACCGACCGTATGCAAGCATTTATATATCGTAAAACATTGGATTCCAGATGCAGTTTTGCAATTGGGTGTTCCTTCAGAGTTGAAGATTTATTTAAAATTCAGTTTGGAGTTTGAACGCAATGTCTCATAACCTTGTTTTCTTTTTTCACTTATTGTGGAGTTCTGTGGCTGCTACTTATTTATCGTCTCTGGAAATAAATTTATTTGTCTGTGAACTGTTTGAACCGAACAAAATATTGATAATACTGTGGTTCATAAAGTTTTCGGATGATTCCATGAACTTGTTGAGCCACGATCTATAAAAACATTTTTGTAGAGCGGCCGTTCACAAGCAATTGTGTATCAAAAAACAATGAATTCCAGATAGAATTTTGCATTTGGATATTCCTTCAGAGTTGAATGATTTAAATCTCACTCGGGAATTGTAATGTAATGTATCATTTTGTGTGCAGTTTTCACTTATTGTGGTGATCTTATCCTAGTTTATCATCTCTAAAAATATTTTTTTTCTTCGGTTAATTATTTGAACCAGATGAAATATTTACTATACATTGATTTTATCACAAAGCTTTTTGAGAATTCAATCAACTTGTTGAACAGCGATCCTTCATATACTTATGCAGAGCGACCGTATGCAAGTAATTCTATAACGGAAAACAGTGGATTTCAGGTGGAATTTTGCAATTGGATATCATCTCCGAGTTGAAGATTTATTTCAGTTTTTCGGCCCGAAGTTTCAATGAATTGTATTGTAGGAAAAATATGAATTATTATAATTACTTATGTCGTTATTTTTTTCTCTCTCTGAATGAAGAAATAAGGTATTTGAAAAATAAATCTGGTATCACCTGCCTTTCAGATGTGAAATATAGTAAGCACTGGATTGATTGAAAATGATTTAGATCACTATAGAAATATATAATATTGCATATTATTTCTTATTTGATATTTTAGTGATTTATTAATATATTGTATTCATTGTAAATGTTTCTGCTGTGAAATGGAGAATGTTCAACATTTTAAGAACATTCATGTTTACAGTATGATCTTATAAAATTACTTTTAGCATGCATGTCAATAAAGATAAGAGTTTTTGTTTTTAATATAAAATTCAGTAGAATCTTGCATCTGTTATGAAGGGATATATGCATGTAATCTTCTGTTCTATGCTTTTTTTAATCTAAAAGATTTTTATTAAGCATATTATGATGTACTTTAAATTAATTGATAGATACTTTTATATTTAATAGTAGAAAATTTATTAATCTGTTTTCGGAGCTTATAATTAATTATCTGTTACATAACAAAAATTTCACTCTTAATTTCCTTTTTTCCCGAATTTATCAGACTAAAATCAGAGATCTGCATAATTCGAGATTTAAAAGTCTAATGTCTGCAAACTTTTTACGAATTATTTCATGGATGTCGTATTTGTTGATTTATGGTAAATTTCTGGTTAATGGCTGCAAAGTGATGTAAATGAAATTTATCCTATGTTTACTAAATTTTATTCACGTTTCATTATGATTCTCTTTTTATTATAATGTTACGAAAATGATTATTATTTCTTCTGTATTTTTGGCATTTGCTAGATTTTTATATTAAGGAGCTTTATTTTTCTTTCCTCTTATAAGAAGCATTCAAACATAAACGAGCCGGGGGCCTAGAAAACCAAATGTCTGCTTTACGTCATCTTCAGGGGTAAATCAATCGTTTGCTCTTTAGACACATTTTTAGTCAACAAAAAATCGCAGAGAAAGCGGTCTGGACTGTATTGAAAGTGATCAAGGACCCAAGTGCGGCTGATACTATGCACATGGGACCCGAGATTGAGGGAACCACAACATGATCAGGATCTAAAATAATGTCCTGAATGGTAATAGCATGATGAAAGAAGAGAAGAGAAATTTGACTAGAACAATCGGTGAGCTTTGAAATATGCGAAGTTTACAGATATATAACAGTCTAGTGCAAGTACGCAACATATTATAAACATAAATTACTGTAAACCGGTTTGTGCATTCCAGTCTCCGGCTCGTTACTTTTGGAACGCTCCTTGTCTTTTCACAGAAATAAAATAAATATTTTGAATTTCTTTCTATCCTATTCTTTTTAAATTATATTGATAATAGTTACCATTTAAGTTTGGTGCTTTTTAACGTAAAGTGTTTACTATACGTGAAAGAAAACTTGGGTAATCATTAATGTTCTTATTTCTTCCTTGAATAAGATTTATGAAATTAATAGAAAATAAACTGCAGAAACTGCTCTTTTTACACACTGAGACATTATAATTTTTTAAAATATAGTAGTTGCCAAAATGAGACATTGTTAAAAACTTTGTACGTATTGGGATGTTTTTCTGCATATTGTGTTACTCAGCTATTTATTAAAAACGTTATTTGATTTGTATATGGTCAGACACTGAATTTAGTTTCTAGATTCGTTTCAGTTGAATTAGTCACAAGGAGGTATTCTTTTGTTTTTTTAAAAAAAAATTTCTGTTATTGAAATCGTTAAAAAAAATTTATATGTATCATTTATTTTCTACCCGAGTTTTTAGTATTTTATATATATATACATATTATCATTAAAACATACTCTTGGTTGCTCAAATTCTGTTTATATTTAACTAAATTTATATATATTATTTGTCGATAAATTCTTTTTTCTGTATATTGAGTTGCTTGGACTTTATGTAATCATTTTGTGTTTTGTTGTCTTTTCTTATATTTGTATTTTTTATTACACGAGTAATACTCCATTCTGGCCGTACTGAAATGATCCTATACTCTTGGCAGAACTGCCAAAGCTACTCCTCCAGTAAGTGCGGCTTGTTTGTTAATTTTTCATCTTTGTAACTCTTTCCCTGTTCTGAAAGAAAGCTGCCTCCTGTAATTTTTTACTATATATAATTAGCAAATATTATTAGTTGGTTGAATAAAAATTATGTACCTTTGAAAACTATTAAGTACCTTAATTTGCTGTATTAGTTTAAAATACTGTTCAAGGAAAGTAAATTTACTGCAAATAAAATGTCAATATTTTCTAATAGACAGAAAATCATTATCTTACTGTTTGTAACAGCTACTGAACTCTGATATTTGTGTGATGTATAATAAAGATATCTTCTTCTACCTTACCAATTTTTTTAGTTGTCTCATTATTGATAATAAGTTGAACACTGTTAAAATTTCGATGGATAATTAGATTAATAAGTAAAGTTTATTACTTTACTTTATTTACCAATTAAACAATGAGGATTCCATTGAATTGAGGATTCTGTATGTATGCATTTGAAGTAATAATAAGTTTAAATTCTTAATGTCTGATAATTAACAACATATTAAGAAACAATGTATATCTGTGAATTTATTTATCACCAGCGGGTGACCAAGCTCCGCTCGGAGAAAACAGGTATCGAAGCTAACTCGAATATTTAAATTTTCAATTGTGATTTATTAAAACAATACATGCCTTATTTAGTAAAAATATCAAAGTTATCCTTATTTTTTTCTGATGAATGTTGAAATGTCGGAAATGTGGGGCGATTTTCGACTTGGCAACCATTTCTCGTATTATAGTATAAGATAAAATTAAAACTTAAGCTCCAAGCATGCGTTACGAGTAAAAGGGAAAAAATTATCTTATTAATATGTTGCCATCAGATTGACAAAAACTTAAATTTAAAAAAATTAATTATTATTGCGCATTAAACATATAAAAATGCAATTTTCATCACGTGTCAGCATGAAATGAAAAAATATATATATGAATATTGATATAGATGGCATATTGGCTATAGATGGCAGCACGTTACCACTTGAAAATTTAAGTAGCCATTATGGCGAACTAATAAAGTTTGAAAATATCCTATTTGTAACTCCGAACTGCTCAACCGTAGCGCTTCAAAACCGGCGCCAATCGTTTCCTCGTGGCCAAAAACCCCAGACCCCCAAGTTTACCGGAGTTTATTAATTCTGGGGCGATTTTCGACTTGACAACCATTCCTCGTATTATAGTATAAGATAAATTTAATTCAGACATTAGTCAGCTAGTATAATCAATGCCTAATCACAAATTCTGTTATATATATATATATATATAATGAATTATCATAGGTAAATCGTTGGAAAAGTAAGATAAAAATATAAATTTATGACTGAATAATATTTTGATTATTTATAAACAGTGTCCTGTCATTTTGAAACTATATTTTTATTTTGAGAATTTTTAAACACTGAAAATAAAGATTTTTCAAAAATTGCTACAAAAAAAAACACTACAGCTACACATTATTTTGCTGTTTCAGTTTACGCTGAATTCGAGACAAAGGTGTAAGAACGTATTAACCCTCTTGTTACATCAGCAAGTTTATTTTAAGAACCGTTAATATCCCCCCCTTCCTCTGAGGGTCACACATAAAGGAAACATTCCTATTTGCTGATTGATTCTAGCCGCCCTGATGAGGTCATAAATGTTGTAGGGTTGGCTATCTTTGATGACTCATTTACCTCAAAATGTCTAGGCAAAATAAGATACTTATTTACAGTGCCTATTTGCGTCCAGTAATAACTTATACCTGTCCTATGTTGGGTTATGCCGCCAAGACTAGTAGAAAGACTACAGAACAACTTAATCAAAAATATCTGCAATATGAGACCCTACATGCATAACACCAATATGTATAAATACTTTGACTATCCTCCCTTAAAACAATTCATTAAAAAGCTAGCAATAAATTTCTTTAAAAGCGTAGACAAAATCGATAATGAGGCAATAACTAGAATTCCCTAATATCTTCAAAAGCAAAATCTAAAAGACCCAGAAATATTCTATAAAATCCCCCCCCAATATTAAAAACAAATTTTCACAATTCATTTTTTAAATTTCAAAACAAAATAATAGACGAAGCAAGTGAAAATAATTATTAACATTAATAAGCTTCTCTACTGAATGATATTTTGCATTAGTTGAATGAAATGCATCTAAAGAACTTTTCAAAAATATATTCGGGTTGTTCATCAAAGAATAAAGAGCTTAAATTTAAAAACTAAAGCACCTTAAAAGTACTTAATTTTGTGAAAAGTCCTTAAAAGGCGCAATTTTCTCGAGAAGAAAGCTTTTAGCTACCTGATGCATCAAGAAGAGGTGGAAAGAATTCTGAGAATACAGCTATAGGTTTCAACATATATTAAGATAACACCGAATGATCCTTCTTTTTGCAACAATGAGCATTGATATTTATTGAAATGCTGGAATAGTTATTTGGAAGGGACAGTACAACATTCGTATTGTGCCATACTTGCGTCAATTCGAAAAACGTTCGAACTTCAAATTTTAGTGTATTGGATGATGAAGAATTTATTAAAATATGCCTAAAATGTTTATATGCTTAACATTTTATGCATTCTTAAAGAATAAGCAAACTGATTTAGATCAACAGAAAATAAGAATACATCAGGTTAAATTTGGTGCGCCAAATTTATAAAGTGAACTCAGGAGAAGGTGCTCTTACAGTGACATTACAGTTAAACTTACAGGGAAACCGTTTTATAGTCCCTAGTAGCACACAAATATTGTTCAATATTGTTTAATATCATATAATATTGTACAATATTATGCTACAAAATGTGCTACCTGGGATACGTTATACAATCGATCATTATTCATATTCTTATTAATATTTCCTTTTGGAGCAATCTCTTAAATGACCAATTAAAACGACCATTGCTATATTGAATTAAATTTAATTGAGATGTGTAATTACGTTAGACCAACGCGTAAAATCTAGTAAAGTGAGATTTTAATGTGAAGTCATATATTTTTCAATGGTGAAAATTTCTTTCGCAGTGTTTTTTGAATATCTCCATCCATTTAAAAACTATTATTTGTTGGAGCAATGACCACAAATTTTAGTATTACAAACTAGGGGGCTGGGAGTAATTGCTGGATATGGTACTTAAATATTTTTTAAAGAAATAAAAAAAAGTTTTAAATAGGATTTAAACCCTAAAAAATAAAGCTATCATTTTATAACTATTTTTTCTTTTTGTAGCTCTTAACTTTTTTTTATTTCAAATGAAATGCCTTTGCATATAAGGGTTTGCTTTTAGTAACGCGTAGCATAAACCACTGAAATCAGGAGTATGAAGTTTAGGGAGCTATTTTTTGTGCATTAGAGGCCCTTGAAGAATGGATTTTTCAAAATTTCAATTTGAAAAATGCATTGAAAACATTAAAAAATGAATGCATTGAAAAGTGCATTTTTTTTAATGAATGCATTCTTTAGTATTAGGAATCTTTTTTAAAATTGGCTTTGCACACAATTTGGGAATGATTTTTATTGCGAAATTCGAAACAATATCATTGTTTTGTCAAATCATTGTGTTGGTTATTTTGCCGCTGTTAAAGGCGCGATTAAAGAAAAAAATCTTTCTTAACTTTTATTTAAAGAAAATTTTTAAAGCTGTTCATTGAATAAGATACTTCCTTTGATGAGTTTTGTTAAATTTTGAAGTAAAGTCATTTATGGTCTCACGGTGGCTTCAAAAATTACTTTAAAAAAATTTTCAACAATTATTAACATTTCATTTAGCTCCGAACTACAGAGCTGAATTTTTAACTTCATGAATTTAGGTCTTATTCCTTCATAAAATATATAATCACGTTTCTCTGTAATTTTTTTTTGTTACAATTTTTGTTTATAGGTTAAAAATGCAGGTTTTTTATCAAATTTTTGGAACGTTAAAGTTCAAAAAAGACCTTTATTAAACATCAGAATTGAGAAACGTTAAGACAATTTTTTACTGTCAGACCATTTCTACTATTTTTTTTCTTGTTAAAAAGACCTATGTACCTCATTTAAAACGTGGCATTGTTCTATTATCAATTTCATGACCCAAATTATGATGACAGCCATTTTGATTCTGGACTGCTTCAGTTCTTAACATCATAAGACTGTAACCAAAATTACTAAATATAGTGAGTTAGAGCAAAAAAAAAATTTACTCATTCTATCGTGGCAATGTTGAATCTTATTTGTCGTTGCATATATAAAAATCAAATACAAAATTTTTGGCCATGCTATTTTTCTAAATCACTATCGACATTTTCACAAATGGTGTACCTATCTAAATAAATTGTTAATTTTGAGAAGTGTTAAAAACGATCCCAGATCTTTATGGTAATGTAGTGTGTTTAAAGATACATAAACATTTAAAATTTACAGTTAATTTATATTTAAAACATTTAAATAAAACTATCGGAGATAACGGAAGTAACGCTTAAATGTATATCCAGTCTTCCGAACACCAGTCAATACACAATGTAGAGTTGAGTTGTTATACAACTTCCAAGTTCAATAATAAAATGTTTTTGCTACTCGTTGCACCACAGTAACCTTAAAAAGTTGACTGAACTTTCTGGTATTGATAGTTTGATCATTTTCATGCTTTTATTAAAACCAAGGAGACATTAGACAAAAGATTTATCTTACAACAAAATACATGTTGCAAATATAGAAATAAATATTGTTACGTTTTTAGCGTAGCGGGCTCGGATTGAATGGACTTTACTTTAGGACAGCACAAACAAATTTATTTACAGCTATTTACAGGATGACTTGATAAAGTAAAACTTCAGATAAACACAATCCAGCAATAATCAGTCACTTACAGCGTAAATTCAAGCCTTGTGCACAATAAACACAGTCTGCAAAACAGCTATTGTAGAGCACAGAAAACAGTAAATCACAGCGAGCTCAATAACAAAACGTTAACAGCAAACGCAAACACAGCTCACTAATCCGCTTGTCTAGCGAGACGCTTCTCTTCCGAGAGGGAAAAAACTCTCAACTAACTCGCTCCACTCCTCTTACGGCGATCCTTCTCTTATATAGCTGGGCGAGAGTCACGAGAAGAAACGCGGCGCAGCCAGAGTTGTCTCGGGGCTACCAGAATATTCCTCTCGCCAAGTCAACTCGGCTGGCGCGAAGCACCTAGTGAAGCGTCGCCAACGTATTCTACTTCGGCGCGTGTTCACCCGCTTGTAACACTATTAAAATTTAAAGAATACTAATTTAAAATTGATATAAAAAATTTTCAAAAAAATCCATGCATTGTTATGAAAACGAAAACATCCAATGCTTAGAGAATAAACAGTTTACGTATGCATACACGATGTTTATTTATTAATCTTGCTAAAAGGCTTAAAAATTCTTAAATTTTACAAAAGTTTCTCACTATGCCCTTTTGGATAGAGAGGTAGTGTTTTTTTCCGTAAGAATGCAGACGGCCGGCTGTGTTCACCAACCTTAGTTAAACATCAGCTGATGATTAAGCACTACTCAGGAGTAGAATTGGTATTCACCAGATCAAACAGGTTGTCAATTTCCCCATGTTTTTGATCAACGGGCTTCCGATGATCAACTTTTGATCAACGATTTTCCGCACGCGCAGTTCTCAAGAAGGACAACTTTGCTGCCAGAGCCTGACTAAGGCAGGGACATACGGAGAGTTTGCCCCGTGCCCCCACATCAGAGGTGGCCCCCAAATAGAATATAAAGTTTATTTTTCGTTTTCTTTTTTAATGAACTGAAGTAGTGAAGCAGAGAGGAGCCTCCAAACAAGCTTTTGCCCTGGGCCACAATAAGGCTAAGTCCGACCCTGTTTGTTGCATTAGTTTTAAAACAACGTGGAGGAGTTAAATACGTTGTAGCTATTGCAACTGATATCATTTAGGATGTCGCGAATAATTTACACTGACAGAGTTTCTGATCTAAATTTTTAGAAGAACATGATTTTGTTTCGAAGTACGGACTTTCCCGTAATTCTGCCTAATACTTTTTATCTTTAATGAAGGAGAAATTAAGCACCAACATTTTACAAAACAGTGCTCTAACTCCTAAAGAGAAATTGTGTATTTCTTTAAGTCTTTTTATTTCAGGAAGTCATCAAAAAATACTAGATGATTTGAATCAAATTATCCTATCATATTGTCGGGCTATAAATGAAGTATTTAGATGTATAGCTGAAATGAAGTCAAGATTCATTTACCTACCAAAAAAGGAATCCGAGCGACGTGAAGTTTGTTTACATTAATCTCTTTGATATCCTTCAAATGGAAATCCCCGTTTTTTATTATAATATTCGAGTCTATTTTTGACTAATAAAGAATTTAATATCATTGTTTTCGTGAATTTAAATTTAAATTGATTGTTTTGTTTAATATAAGAAAAGAAAAGCTCATTACAAAAATAGCGTTTTGAAGAAATTAAAATTATGTTTGCTATGTTTTGATTTCATCTAAGGTAATCTATTAAAATCTTATTTTGAAGAGAAATCCAGAATTTTACTATCTGTATATTGTAAATTATAATAGGATTTCCCAAGAAGCACATCCTGTAAATTAATATTGTACAATATTATGCGATTTTACATATCAAACAATATTCCAAAATATTAAACACTATTGAGAATATAGGTCAATATTGTACAATATTTGTGTGCTACTAGGGTTTTTAAAAAAGTAATACTGATGTGTAAAAATTTTTGAAAGTTTTTTTCATTTCTGAAAAATTTGCTGTTAGGTTTATTTAAAATTAATTTTATTATCGACACCAAACGCAGACTTGTTGTTTTTTGATTATATAACTAATTGAACATAAATTTCAGAGTTACATATCATTATTAAATGCTGATATACATGCATGTATTATAAAGCTGTTATATAAAAACAAATCATCAATTGCTATATATAAACAAAACATGAACTCATATTTATCAATTCTAAACTTTTTAAAATATCGTTTTGTAGTTTTATATACTTCAGCAATAAAATTGCGTAAATATTTTTATTGCTTTCAGTATAACTTTTAATTTTCCTTTAACAATTTTGTAGATTTCAATTTTTTTGTGAGCTATAAATGAATTTGTATAGTGATGGGTTTACAGGATTGATTTTTGCACTGTAAAAACTTTCCTGTATGATCTGTTTCCATGGCAGCCTATAATTATTTTTCTAACATTAAGTTCTTTGAAATAAATACGTAAACATCACATTACATTTAATTTATCAGAGTTTAAATATATATATATGTAGGCCATTTTATAGAAAACAAATTTCTATATCAACTTTATTAAGTTTTTTTAATATCCAATTATAAAATTGAGGGATTTTTTTTTTCAACTTTTGGGCTACATGCATATTTTATCAAAGCTTTAACCAGGAATGTATTTCTTTCATATACTGTATCCGCGTCTATTACATACATTGTATTCATTATGCTTTCTTTTTGTGGGAATTAATTAGACTTTCTAATTGTTGCTTCAGAGGAAAAAGTGTGCCTATTATTTATATTTATAAAAATTTGAATATACAAAAGAAAAGGATAAAAGTCCGATTTCTGGTAAGGCAGCTATCCTTGAATACATATAACATAATTAAAAGATTCTGCATTAAAATAATAGGATCAACTGATAGAAAGAAATTCAAATTTAATGAACCGAAAGTCATAAGAAAAGTTACTTCACGTGAATCATCTGAAATTCAAATTCTTAACTGTTGATTGCGAAGTGTGAATTTTATTCAGCTTAAATGGCTAAACCATAACCTAAGAACCCCCAAAATATTATGAGTAATACTTTCATTTTAGTTTTCATTATCAGTTTTTTCATTAATCGAATTCAAAATTTTCTTTTTTAAAATTTAGTTAATATGATTCATTTCTTTACAAATCAAAATTCTTTTTAGCATTATTATTCATTTAATCTGTTCACATTACAAGGATTAAAATTTAAAATAAATTCTTCATGAAACATACATAGTTGCATTAATTTTTTCTGGTTAATTTTATAAGAATTTTCATAAAAATAAAACTGTATAGCTGCTCATTTTATATAATAAATTAAAAAATAAACATCCAAGTACATTACTATTACTCTTGTTTTTAAAACAGTAATTTTTTTACAGTACTTTCATTTTCCATCTAAGTGTCGTGTCTACCAGTCTTTTATTTGATATTGATTTTGTTAACTGTAGATAATGATTGTTGTTAACTGTAACCTGATTACTGTTTTGTTTTTGAACGTGCAATGTATATAGATTTTTTTAGTGTGTGTTCTGAAGAATAAACGTAATGGATGCAATTAAATGCCTGCTTATTTTTTCTTAAACTTTCAGCTAACTTTTTAAAGGTTTTTCGAGTTTCTTAAAGCTATTATCAGTAGGCACAGTTCATAGATGCGCTGGTAGCGCAATAGCGTATTACTTTGTGATAATACAACATTTTTTGGCGTCCGTGACAGGACTGTGTTTACAATAGTTGCTGACATGGCAAATCTTGAAGCTTTGAAGAAATCACGGAAGGCAGACAGAGCTGCTTTTACGAAAGCGCAAAATAAATTAATGGAGCTGATGACATTGGAAAGAGTTGATGTTGTTGAACTGGAATCGGAACTGAATGTTTTTAAATCGAAAGCAGAACGACTAGAAATTACTCACTCGAGCATCCTTGAACTTCTTTCGGAGATTGAATTTGAAAAAGAATTTGAAGTGGTTGAAGATTTTCGTGACAGAGCTATAAGGATTGAAACAAGAGCTAGAAGGATTTTAAATCATCAGCAAAATGGAGGTACCATCATGAATTCTTCCCAAGGTAACTCTGTAATAGATTCTCATGAAAATATTATTGAAGAAAGGTTCAAATTACCTAGATTGGAATTAAGGAAGTTCGACGGCGACGTTAAAGAGTGGCTTTATTTTTGGAGCCAATTCGAAAAAATTCATGTTGATTCCGGTATTGAAAATTCTGATAAGTTTCGATATTTATTACAAGCTACCGTTGAAGGCTCTCGGGCGAGAGAAGTGATTGAAAGTTTTCCGCCAACTGGCGATAAATATCCTAAAGCAATTGATTGTTTAAAAACAAGATTTGGTCGCAACGATTTACAAGTAGAGGTATATGTTAGGGAATTGTTGAGGTTGGTTTTGAAAAATAGTAAGTCAAATTTTTCATCAAATAATTTATGTGCATTATATGATAGTCTAGAGCAACAGAATCGTGCACTTGAAACGCTAGGTGTTACTACTGACCAAAGTGCAGCTTTACTCTATCCTTTAGTTGAATCTTGTTTGCCTGAAGATTTTCTTAGAGCTTGGCAAAGAAACTCAAATTTGGATTTTGGTATAGATTCAAAAGGTAGACTTGATAATTTATTAACATTTTTAAAAACGGAAGTAGAAGCTGAAGAAAGAATTAACTTGGCTATGAGTGTTTTTGGGTTGAAGGATGAATTTTTACATAAAAGCGAAAATAAATTAAATAAAATATGTACTGCAGCTAATTTACTAAGTACTACTGCTGATTCAGAGAAATTGTGCATTTTCTATAATGGTAAACATGACGCTACAAATTGCTTTAGAGCTCAAAAAATGTCTCACATTGATAAAATAAAAATTTTAAAAGCCAAGGGCTGTTGTTTTAAATGTTTAAAAGTAGGACACAAGTCTGGAAAGTGCAAATGCTTTATAAAATGTATCATTTGTAATAAGATGCAATAATGTGTAACGAGGTAAATCAAAATAAAAATACGAATAAAGCTCCATCCCGTAATTTAGAAAAGGAGAATAAAGACCAGAATTTTAGGTCAGTAAATTTGGCCAGTATGTCCTGCAGTCCACAAGTTTTGTTGCAGACTTTAAAGGTTAAAATAATAGGAGAAAATTGCAATTTAAATGTAAGAGCAATGTTTGATTCGGGTTCTCAAAAATCATATATTAGAAAAGAGACAGTTTCTATTCTTGGTCTAAGGCCCTCACGTCAGCAACTTTTGTCTCAAGCACTTTTTGGAGGAAGAAAAATTAGCCAGGAGGTCCATAATGTATATAAAATTGAACTAGGAAGCTTAGATGAAAATTTTTATTGTAACTTTGATGTTATTGATCAGGACATTATTTGTGAGGACGTCCCCTCTGTTTCGATCCATCCATGTATTGAGGAATTAAAGTCGATAAACATACAAATATTTGATATAGAAGATGATTCAGGGCCCATTGATGTTCTCATTGGAGCAGATGTTGCGGGAAGGCTTTTTACTGGAAGAAGAAAAGTTCTATCTAATGGATTGGTAGCTTTAGAATCCTATCTGGGATGGACACTAATGGGGAATACGAACTTGCCCTCTGAAAGAGAAGATGCTGCTATGATGGTTATTTCGATGTTTGTAAAAGAAGCAAGCATTTTGGATCTTTTCAGTCTAGAAGTCCTAGGGATTAGTGATCCTGCTGAGATGAAATCTAAAACGGAAATGGAAAATCGGATCAAGATTAATTTTGAGGAATCTGTTAGAATAAATGAAGATGGAAGGTACGAAGTTTCTCTCCCATGGAAAGAAGATAATCTCCCTCTACCTGACAATAAAGAGATAGCTATAAAACGACTGGAAACTACAACTAGAAAACTGAATCTTGAAGGCTTGTTTACCTCATATGATAACGTATTCACAGAGTGGGAATCATTAGGTATTATTGAAAATGACCCGGTTGAGTCCTTATCTGGCCACTTTGAACATTTTTTGCCTCACAGAGCTGTTGTAAAACAGCAGGGAACAACAAAAGTACGTCCAGTTTTTGATGCCTCTGCCAGACAAGTTGGATCCCCATCATTGAACCAGTGTTTAGAATCAGGACCGAATTTATTAGAAATGATACCTAATATTCTTCTTAGATTCAGAGAGCATAAATAGGGCATCATTGCTGACATAGAGAAAGCTTTCTTGCAAATAAGTGTGAGACCAGAAGATAGGAAATATCTTAAATTTTTTTGGTGGCAAGGAAAAGAAAATATTAATCGAAAAATTATGCGACACTCTCGAGTGGTGTTTGGAGTAAAGAGTAGTCCTTTTCTGTTAGGAGCTGTGCTAGAACATCACTTGAAAAAATATCAGAAAAATGCAAAGTACAACAAAAGAGTTGTTGAAATGCTTCTGCAAAGCTTTTACGTGGACGATTTAATCACAAGTTTGGATGCCAAATCTGAGATATTACCTTTTATTGAAGAGGCTCATCATATCTTAGCTGAAGGAAAATTTAATCTAAGAGAATGGAAGTATACAGGAGATAATGAGATTCGCCAAGTTACCTCAGTATTAGGATTGATTTGGAATTGTAAAGAAGACACGCTGAAAGTTAATTTGAACTGGTTGGAAACATATACACTTGGTACTGTATCAAAACGAGCAATTCTATCCATTAAGGCCCTATCACACGGCGAAATTCCGTCAGCACTTTCGACAGCACGCGATGATGAAAGTGACGTCACTTGAGGATTTGCTGTCTGGTAAACCTAAAAACTTAGGTTCACGTTATAATGTATTTATCGCTCTTTATCCGTTTCTCCTACTTAGTGAATATCAGCAGTTTTCTTATTTCATAATTCGTGGGATTCTAGTCAAGACGTTGCTTTAATTTGCAATTAAATCCGGGATAATTTTTTTAAGTGATCCCATTAGGCTTCAATGAATGCAAAAGCATTACAATAATAGCTGTAATTTTTTTTTTTAAATTCAAACTATCTTGAAATTTGTCCATTGCGATTCTATCGACACATTATCGAATTAATTGAAATTGAATCACTTCTGCTTCAAATTTAATTTTTTAAATGCTTAATACAATGAATATAATAAGGATTGTAAAATGAGACAAGTTGCACATTTATCGAATTTAAAAATACTTTTCTAGCCATTTTTTCTTTTGAATGTCTTTTTCATTTCTAATAGTATCAATCTTATTGTCAGTTATTGTAAATATTTATCGTACCATTCAACTAATTGTAATGTTTTCATCAAAATCAATAACAATGAAATGTGAAAAATAATAAAACTTTTTAATTATTCTTATTAACAGTTTTGTAATTATTTTTGTAGTAATAATGACTAGTTAGTAGTAGTTTTTGTAGTAATAATGACAATTGTTACTAATTTATCAAAATTAGTAACAATGAATTCTGTAAAATAAGGAAACTTTTTAATTTTTCTTAGTAACTGTTTTGTAATTTTTTTTGAAGTAATAATGACAAGCAAAAAAAAAATGCTCCTTTTGTGTTTATATTTTATAAATTCCTTTAAATGAATCTTATCAATATTAAATTTAAAACAAAAATATATTGAAAAGAAAAATGGTTTGTGGGTGTGCATCCAATTAAGCTTAAAAGGTGCATACCATCATAAATAGTGCTGAAATTTTAAAATCAATTTTAAGTACCTTAAAAGAGCTTATTTTTCTGGAAAAGTGAAAATAAAACAAAAATTCATAAATAAAACAGAAGAGGAGTGCCAATACATTTAAAACCAAATTAAATAACTTTTGAAATCTAATGATTTTTGTCTATATGAAAACATATTTGTTGGATCCATCTCGACAAATTTTAGGTTTTGTGTGTAGTATAAAAATAAAAACTACTTTTTCTAGATGTGAAGTACAAATAATTAAAGTTAGGAATTTGAAATATGGCAAGAAATTGATTGTGGAACATAAAAAATTCAATAAGAACATATTTTTTGGAATTTTAATTAAAAATTAAAACAGGATTTAAATGCATTACCACCATATCATTGAATAAGAAGTATTTTTTACTCTTTTAAATTTGATTGAATGTTTTTCCCCTCCTTTTTATTTAAAAAAAATAATTTTTGAGAATGTATATTGGACTTGATTTGTATTTATCATTCCTTTAAATAATTTTTATTTTCCCACATCAGTTCAAAATTATAAAACAATTCATCGAATTTGATAAATATTTGTAAATTCTAAGGCATTACACTATTTAGTCTCGCTCATTTCTAAAATTACTTTTAAAAAAATGAGTTAAATGGGTTTTTTTCATTTTATTTGCAACTCCAGAGGTTTTTTAAAAAAAATCTTTGTGGATTTATTACCAATATTTGTGAAAAATAGGAATCATTAAATAATTTTCATTCAATAATAATAATCAAAAATAATTTTCCAAAATATGTTATTGCATTTTCCTTAGTTTTTTTTTTTCAAAGCTAAAGTATTAAAACTTCATTTATCTTTACATAGATAATAAAAAACAGGTTTTTCGTAAAATTTCAAATTGCCAAACATAAAAAAAAAACCCCACATTACATCAGGAATGAGAAGCAATAAAACACTTGTTTTTTAGTCTGACTATTTCCAAATGTGTGGCCATTCTATGCAACTTTCTCAATGCAAATGTATAATCAGAAATCATTCTAAATTAACTGTTAATTTGTTAAATTTAAAAGAAAAAAAATGTAGAAAAAGAAGCCTAAATTTTATTGTCTATCATACAAAAGGTGATTTAGTGTTTTGCTAATGATAAAAGTATGATCATTTTTCTATTTTTGTCAAAACCAAATATGTTTTATATTTCTGCAACATTGAAGGAACATCTAAGTATTAAAATTTAAAATCACTATTATATTTTTCACTCTAACATTGGAGTTAATTTTTTTAATTATATAGAAGCTGTTTACAAACTATTTAAGGAATTACTATAATCAAAAGATTATACTATTATTTGAATAAATAAAGGCTGAATATGGCCAAATATATTTCACAAAAAGAAAACAATTCACATCAGCATTAATATTTTATTATTTACTTAAAAATATCCTGTTGGATCTCAAAAAATTCCATCACAAGTTCGAAGATCCTTCTAGAGAACTATTCCCCATACGGTAGTATAAGTTGCCCCACAGAATGATACCGAAACTATTTTTAGTATTTAGTAATATGTAAGATTAAATGCATGCATTTTTAGTATAGTAGCGCCAATTACGCCATTCTTGGCACGCTACGTCACTTCCAAAGTTTCACATGATTGGTTGAATTTCGTTTGTAAACAATATTTCCGTCACTATCGTGGACATTTTCAAGCAGGTTAGAAAAAGTTGACGATGACGGAAAACTTGCTTGACCGGTTGCCAGCGGGCACAAATCGACAACTATCGACGAAAGTTTCGCCGTGTGATAGGGCCTTTACACAGAGAATATTTGATCCAATAGGGTTTTTATGTCCTGTTCTTTTAAAACCAAAACTAATCCTTCAAAAAACGTGGACAGACAATATGCCATGGGATGTAGAAGTTAAAGATCATATGAAGTTGGAATTTTTAAAATGGTTTGAGGAGTTAGGCTCCTTGAACAATTTATCGATTAATCGCTGTTTTTCGCCTTTTACAAGTAACCAACAAGATATTAGTGTTCATACCTTTTGTGACGCCAGTCAATTTTCCTATGCCGCGGCAGTTTTCGTTCGAATTGAGTATGCTGGTGCTATTTATGTAAATCTTTTGGCTGCCAAAACCAGAGTTGCCCCTGTGAAAAAACTAACAATTCCTCGTCTTGAGTTACTTGCTGCAACGGTGGGAGCACGACTCTGCAGATCTGTGATTAGTGGTCTCCAGTGGGATAGAGTCAAACAAAACTTCTGGACTGATTCTACTACTGTATTGAGTTGGATTCAACGTGAAGTAATTTGGTCAGTTTTTGTAAATAACCGAGTTCAGGAAATAAGGAAAATAACTGATCCAACTCTATGGAAACATCTTCCTGGAGAACAAAATCCTGCTGATCTACCCTCGAGAGGATGTTCTGCTAACAAACTCTTAGAGAGTAAATGGTGGGAGGGACCAGCATGGCTTAAAGAAACCGAAGAAAATTGGCCTGTCTCCAATCCTGTTTTTGACGAAACAACTGTAATGGAAGAAAGGCGTAAAAAAAACTCAACTCCCCAAACCTCTCAGTTTATGTGTTCTCTAAATCAGAATCACTGTATTGGGGACGACAAGAACATAATTGGAAGACATAATTCAGGTTGGTACTATTATTATTTTTCAAGTTATGATAGAATAGTGAGAATGGTTTCTTGGATGAAAAGATTCATTTTCAACTGTAGGAATCCCACTGCTCGAATCACTGGGGAATTATCATATCATGAAATAAGAGAAGCAGAATTACAGAGTGTCAAAATAATACAAGACCAATACTTTGTTAATGAAGTCAACAGAAAGAAATTGAATTCTTTGCCAACATGCGTAGATGAGAAAGGCGTCCTTAGAGTGAAGATAAAATTAACGTTTCGAAAGGATTCAGGTGATTTCAAAACTCCTATCATTTTACCACCTCATCACCAAGTTATCGAGAGATTGATAATTACTGAACACAAAAAGAATTCACATGCAGGAGTTCAGATGCTATTGAACATTCTAAGG
Source organism: Argiope argentata (assembly GCA_026289955.1). NCBI lineage: Eukaryota > Metazoa > Arthropoda > Arachnida > Araneae > Araneidae > Argiope > Argiope argentata. Next base: position 15,906,797 of record JAOUZG010050968.1, read on the forward strand.
GAACATTATTGGATTTTGAATGCAAGGAAAACTCTCCGTTCAGTTTTATCGAAATGCGTCGTTTGCTTAAGGGACGAAAAAAGAAATATGACTACTCCCTCGTCTTCACTTCCTGAAAATAGAGTCAAGGATGCTTCAGTGTTTGAGATCATCGGTTTTGATTTAGCTGGACCGGTGCATTTAAAGGGTGGGAGTAAAGCTTGGATTTGCATCTATACATGTGCTGTGTTTAGAGTTGTGCATTTTGCGCTTCTTACAGCTTTAACTACTGAAGTTTTTCTACAAAGTTTTCGTAGATTCATCGCTAGAAGAGGAAGACCCTCCATTGTGTATTGTGACAATGGGAGTAATTTTATTGGCGCTTTTAATAATGGGGTCAATTCATGGGTCACGTACCAAGCAAACCGATTCTGTTCAATTTTCAACCGTTCTGCGCATCTCGGGATGTCTGCCGATAACGTTGGTGAAAGCATTGCAATCAGCTGTTGCAGTTGAATGTTACCCTAACCGAATAATTATGAAACACTTTTAACATTTTTTAAAATTGAATATTTTGAATTATTTTCACCGAACTTTTGTAGTATTGTAATTTTATTTCTTATCCTAAAATTTCAATAAGTATTTTCAATGCAATTATTTTTTGTCTAATTAATTAATATCACTTTTTAATTTGTTTGCTACCCTTTTATTCTTTACTTTCCCATATAATATATATATTGTTCAAAAGATACATTTTGACAAATGGCTAAGGTGGTGTTTTTGAAAAATTACATATTTTCTTTTTAAAAAAAATTTAAATGTTAAATCACAGAGAAAAAGAACCTATCCTTCTCTGTAGGTTGAATTTTATAAATATAAATTTTAAAAATAAATATTACTCTTAGATAAGTTAAAATTTTGAAGCTTACCAATAAAATTATTACATTTTTTTTTCATAAGTAGTAATTTTTATTAAGAGACTTTCTTAAGTAAATGATTTTTATTTGAGACTTTGATGTTTTCAGTTTGCTCAGAAGAAAAAAAACATGAAACTCAAATTTTTAATATATGTAATAAATTTTGTTTACAATTGCAAATTATTAGCTATAAAGGGTATAGATACCATTTTTTAAAATCTATGCAACCAGAACCAGTTATTTTAATTTAACTTATAGAAATCATTAAAGGACAAACAAATAAAATTATGCCTTTATAATTTTTATTTACACATTTAAAAAAAGATAAATACATATGATGATTATTTTTAAAAAATATGATGTTTCAGTGCTCTTACCTATTAAAAAAAACAACTCAAAAGTTGTTTATCAACATTTCTTTTTCTAGACACAAAGAATATAAACATAGTATGGCAAGAATGTCAAAAATGATGAAATCAATTTCATTTAACAGAAACAACCTCAATACTGAACAACATTTTCTTTATCACCTATAAAAACATAATATTGAGCAATACACTTTTAAAACAGAGCATATCTGAAATGTATTTTAAAATTTTAAAGTTACATTGATAAAACTTACTCAGAACGAATATAAAATAAAACATACAATACATTAAATTTAATAAACAAGAATAAGATCATGATAAATACAAATATAAAAGTAAAATAGGATATAAAGAGGAGTTGAAAGAATATGCTTTTATAGAATTTTATTATTCAAAATAGATTAAAGTAGAAAAAAAAAGTGAAACATTCATGTAACAAGGAAGTTAGAAATAAAAAATATATAACAAATATTGCTACAGAAGTTGATTTTCAATGAAAAGACCAAAATTTTTAAAAACAGAAATCACTGAAGTGCACAATAGTACAGCATGATATTACAGTCATTTAAAATTTTATTTTCAACTTATATCCTCTTTTTTTTTTAAAGTTCTAGCTCAATTTGAAAACTTTTATCTGTCATCACAAAATCATTCAGTTCTAATACATCAATCAGATAGCTTTTAATTTCAAAAAATTCCAAGTCAGATATGCTATCACAGTGTAATGGTGAAATGAAGTTGACAGCTCTTGAAAGCGTTACGACTATCATATCTTTTAAAATATTTGCTTCTTTATAAAAACTGGAAGTCTTTTGCTGTTCTGTTGGATTGATCAGTTTCTATGCAGTCAATAATGAATCTGGAGTCTTTATTTTCAAAAATTAACTGGATTTTTAATTTTTAAAAATCAAATGGATGCTTTAACATATTTAATTTTTGAAGATTCGCTTCAAAATTAAAAGAAGAATATATGAACTTCATTTTGTGATTTGTGAATTATTTCAGTAAAAAGTAGCATTAAAGTATGTAGCATTCCATTTACCAAATTAAGAGCACTGTTAATACAATACATCAATTAACAATCAATGCGAAAATTGGATTTTTCAGTAATTGGAAAAGATCCATTTATTTAATAAATCTTAAAGCCACTAATTTTCAGTTAAGAGAGATAGTTTTTACAATAAAATTTTGTTTACTTACATCAATTAAATTTAGATAAGATTTTGTAGGATAAATGTAATATAATATTCATGTAAACATTTCAAAATCTTCTAAGCATATTCAAAATTATCAGAAAATTCCATCAAATTTTAATAAAGAAAATTAGAAATGCACTGAAGATTTTGTTTAATTGTCCCCATTTGTTTTAGACAGCAATACACGTACCGATTTCTTTTACCTTTGAGAGGGTTTTCTAAAAAAATTAATGGGACAGTTTTGGGTTTCAAAATTTTGTGAATGTAAACACACTAAATGAATTCTTGAAAATAAACGGCGCATATCACAGCTTCGAAAAAAAAACAACCTTCTATTCCAAATCTAAAAACAATGTCAGGATTGTTGAAAGGAAACTAAAAAAATTTTATCATGATATTAACTTGTGTTTCGCATTAAAACATCCAGCAACACATTAGTCTTTCATCTTTTAACTTTAACAGGAGGAAAGAAAACGATTCAAAATTACATCTACAAATTTGTAGATGTAAACAAACAAACTACAAATGTAAACAAAAAATCCGCTTCATACTTGGTGGAGGGCGTTAATGATAGACTCATCGAGGAAAGCTTTGCGGATGAAGACTTAAATGCCATGCGCAGAAGTCACATGTCATGTACCTTTTACGTCACATGAATTGACCCCATTTGAAATTAGTGGATTGGAATGAAATAGCACAGTTTAGCAGAACCAGAAGAAAAGAATGGCTTTTTAATCCCCCTACCGCCTCCTGGTGGGGAATGTTTCTGGGAAAGATTAGTTGGTGTTATGAAGCAAATTTTGAGAAGGGTTCTAGGAAAAGCTTTATTATCTTACGAAGAAATGGTTACGGTCTTATGTGATGCAGATTCTGTTATAAACTCCAGACCACTTAGCTATGTGTCGGAAAATGACTCTGAACTTATTCCTTTGTCCCCTAACTCATTTTTGCAGGATTTCCGTCTAGATGGTGTTCCTGATTTCGATCAAGTAAATGAAGTTAATATGAACAAGAGAATAAAATATCACCAACAGTTAATCACCGATATCAGGAAAAGATTTAGATCCGAATATTTAGGATATTTAAATCAAAGAAACGAACATCAGAGAAAAGGACGAGAAATTCAGCTCGGAGAAGTTGTGCTTATTGGAAGTGACACTACCAAGTGTATTGACTGGCTTCTAGGATGTGTCATTGATTTGTTACCGGGAAGAGATGGTGTTACTAGACTAGTTCACTTACGAACCTCTAAGGGAGAATTTTTACGTCCAGTGCAGAGAATTTTTCCACTTGAGGTTTCCTCAACCTGGTTCAGAGACAATCAAAGGGGAACAAAACTTGATGATTTTAAGAATGAAGTTTCGAAAGAAACTTCTAACATTAACACTGCATCTATTTTAAAAACAAAAGGTGGGAGAACTGTAAAACCACCTATAAGATTGAACCTGTAAATTTTTCTTTTCCTATATGAACTTTGAAAATTTATATTTTAGTCATATTTTAGCCTTAAGAAATTTATGTAGTAATTTGCATGCAATAATTGTAAAAAAAATGCATTAGTGTTGTTTTTTGAAAAAAAATTTTAAGTGTTTTTTGTAGGTTCAGTTGTTTTCCAACACTAAGCAGCTCCTATTGATATTTTAAACCTTTCATTAAAAGTGTTGCATAGTTATTATATGTGAGTTGTGAATCATTCACAAAATGTTTTAATATGTATTAGAGTAAATTAAATTTTATGAGATATACTTAACTGTAAAATTTTCCATCAACATGCTCAGTTAAATTTAATTTTAATAATGCTGAATTTCAAGCATATTTGTATTGTATTAGTGATTCAGACGGTTTCTAAACGTATAACGACAGTTAAGTATTGCAAAAAAAATATTTTCCCTTCATATTCACATTAAAAATGAGATTACAATGCCTTATTAATAATAAAAAGTTTTTAATTATAATGCAAAATTAAATTAAATTTTAATTTAAAATCTTTAGCTATTTTCCATAAAACATTTGCAGCTCTTGTACAACTCAGCCACTGTAAACAGTATTCGGGTTGCTATAATTTTGTTTGATGCATTACCATAATAGCGGCGAATTACTCTTTCTGGCATACGGATAAAAAAATTACGGAAAATTTTGCCATCTCTGAAATCAAAATTGCGTGATGAGTTATTGATGCCACATTGAAAAATAGTCACTTTTCTGAAAGTATTCTTTTTTTAACGCGGATTTCATGAGGTTAGAGAGGCAAATGGATTGCATCTGAATTACAAAGGTAACATTGAACTCTCTTCTGATTTTGTTTAATGAAATTCGATGTTTTAGCTGAAATTATTTTCAGAAGAAAAAAAAATAGAACATAAGTACTCTATTTTTACTAACTAACATAAAAAAGTTTTTTTTTCTTCTTGTTTGTTTACAGTTAATTTCCTATTTGTCCAGGGATAAAATACATGTTCAAAATCTCGTAGCAAGAGTAAAAATTGTAGCTTCAATAGTGAATGGAACTCCAAAGAATGTTCTAAGAAAATTTATATAATTTAAAATAAGTATTTTATATTCCTTCTGCTTGAATGTAAAGTTGAAGCTTTCTTTCAAGCCTTTAAACTTACATTATGTACATATATTTTAATTCATATTTCTCTATTCTCTCTTTAATTTTTTTTTCCTATTTAATCTAGAGCTTATCATTTATTGATTTAAATTTATTATGATCAAAACCAGCTTTTAAAAAAAAATTATTTTCCATTGTTTATGATCATCAGATTAGTTGAAGTAGTAACAGAGAAAAGTATGTTTTATATCTCCTAAAGCAAATCTTTCGTGATTTCCTTTCCAGACTGAAGCTTCTATTAAAATCGAAAGACTTTATACTATAGCGCTTCAGAATGAAAGGATATGTTTATCTAATCCTTTGTTTACTAAACCAACTGTATCCCAAAAAGCTGTGTCTTCCATAAGGATGCTCTTTTAAGTGTAGATAAGAAGCAGTCTTGATCAAGAATGGTATTTAAATAGAAATGGTAAAATGGCCTGTGTTAGCCAGAGGAAGGCAGAAGCAACTATAAGTGCTTTTTGTTGACATAATAAAAAAGTTATAATTATTGGCTTCCAAAATATTTTCCTATTTCTATAGATAACAATTGAATGTAAAAAGGAAAGTAGAAAAATATATGGACAGCCCTCTGTATATCTATATTAATAAAAATGCACGAAATGCGTTGCTAAGCGTAAAACTAGAGAACGGCTCGACCGATTCGGCTAATTTTTATTTTAATATTTTCGTTAAGATACGAGGATGGTTCTTATGGAGAGAAAAAATGAAAAAACTGTGAGGAAAATAGTTAAAACGGCACTTTTCTTACTTTCCCATCAAAAATCTTCATTTCCTTCCCCCACACCGAGTAAGATAGCAGGAAGTAATAAATTATGATTTGTTTAGAAAGAAATGCGCGAAGTCAGTTGGTTTTAATTTATAGATAACGAGATGTTTAAAAAAGAAAGAAAATAGTGGCTTTTATTATTAGTCTGTATGAATATTTAATCTAATGCCTGCTCGAAATAAAGTCTGGGCAGGGAAGAAAAAAAAATAAAGTGAAAAAAAGGTTTGTAAAAAGAGAAGTACTGAAGAATAAAAGGAGAGAAAAAAAAAGAAATGAAAGATATGTGTGTGTCGCCATTATTTCCTTTGTGCGAGGCATTTTCCAAGCTGTTTTTAAACGTTTGCATCTCTTGAAAACCAACTGTGTCTTTATTTGTTTAGTGTGTTTACATTTATGAAAATTTAAATCTCATTATTCTATAAAAACGTAGAATTTGAGACCTTTCCCTCCACCATGTAAGGAAAATATCAATTCCGGGACAATCATTGCTCGGATAGAAAGAGAAAGATGAGTAGTACAATGAACAGAACATCTGAAGAAAATAATACTATAAATGAATTATATGATTATCAAAATTTGTTTGGTTTCAATATATTTTGGTGAAAAACCTGTTATGAGACACAGCTACATAAAATATTATATGAAAATTTTATTATTATATGAAAATTTATGAGCATTAATACTGGCGAACCGACTGGTCGCCAAAGGCGGCTAGTAAAGAAATATAAATTTAGTACAAATAAATCATTTAAAACTTTATTGAAATATAATAATGAGTCAATAGAGAACGTAGGGATATATAATTTCAGGTTGGAAGATAAAAAAAGTTTTGATCTTTTCTTATCTGAATAAAGACATGAAATTAAAATTTCCAGACTTTATTTATAATTGGCTGTTTGATATTGTAATTGGGCTCTATTTGGGCACATTGTTGCTCTAAGAAAAACCAATTTAATTTATTCCTCTTTGTCTCAAATACTTTAATGGGAAAACTTTAACAGTACTTTGTTTCAAGGTGGTATAATAATTTTGTCTATTTTTTGAATTCATTAGAAAGTTTTAATTGTTATGCATACAAAAAAAAAAAAAAAACTTTGATCCTCATTATAATTGCATGTGTCATACTAGTTACAACTCAACTGCATATTGTATAATTGAATTCAGATTTGTTTTTGTTAATGTAAATGCGATTGTAATTTTTATGTAAATATTCACAACTAAAGTGTTCTCTTATATAAGCACAGTAATCATTGAAGATTTTTTAGAAATTTGCATCCATGGCAGGATCAATTGAATACATTGATAAAAATTTAATAGCCATAAAAAAAATCTTGGATGACATTTCAAAGGAACCAATCAAAATCTTTGGAGGATATTATTTATGTTGCCAGTGTAGATTTGGCAGAATTATTGAGCCGATATGCCATAGGTATAAAAGATCCAGTAGAAATTAAGTAAAGGCAGGTAGCTGATGAAGAAACAGTTGAATTTTTCTGTAAAACTATTAAAAGAAGTGATGACAAGTGACATGAAGAATGTTTGCCATGGGAAAAGTGGACATTCAGGGATCAGATATTAAAAAAAGGGTTTTTACAAATCAGTCAGAATCCAAAAGACAGAAATTGTTTTAAAATTTTATGGGGGGGGGGGGTTCAAGACGAGAGGAATTGATCGCCCTCAGACATAGTCAACTGGTATTTAGAGTTTCTCCAACCCTATTTTTACTTGAGGTAACGATAGCTTATCATCTAGAGAATGTTCCAGTTGGAAAGAAGGAATTAGCTTGAATGCTTTAAAAATCTTTTTATGTAGATAACTGCATAACTAGTTTAGAAATTAAGAAAGAAGTGGCCAAATTTATTGCTGAAGCTAAAGAACTGATGCCTGGAACCAAATTTGATTTACGATGTTGAATTACTTCTGAAAAAAATTAAAGAAGTAAGGTACAAGAAATCTATTCAATTATCAGGACTTCTTTGGGATGCTAAAAATGATGAATTTTCTTGTAACAGTGCTGTTAAAATTTCAGAAAAAGATACTTCTAAACAAACACTATTATTTGTCGCTTAATGAATATTCAACCTAATAGGATTTCAGAGTCCAACTACTCTGATTCCAAAGATCATCTTAAAACCCATAGAAAAGAAAAATTGATTGGAAGGATGTGCTTCCTTCAGATATATGTAATGAATTTTTAGTCTGGTATAAACATATAAATCTGCTAAAATATTGGAAAATTCCATGAAGACCCAATTTTTAACTTTTGTTTCAATTTCGTATACTCCAAAAAATTGCAAGTTGGGAGATTAGGTCTATTCTCCCACATTACGTCATTCTAGTTACAACTCCACTCCACTTGGTTTAATTCAATTCAGAGTTGTTATTGTCAATGTAAACGTGCTATCAGAATTTTTATGTAAATATTCACAGTTAATGTGTTCTCTTATATCACATCCATGGTGATTATTAAAGATTTTTACAATAATTAACTACTTGAAGACTATTTATCTTTAATTAATATTTTGATTACGAGTTACTACAATAATATATCTGATAAGTGGAGAATTTCTTCACTTGCCCATGTCCTTCAGCAAAATGTCAGGAATTGTGGAATTTATATAAACCATTATACTCATCAGTTTATCTTTTATTTAAACTATAAATTAGGTTTAGTGCAGTGTTTTTTCAAATTTATGTATCGAGTTTTTGTCAACAATACAGTTAACCATAAAGTTTGTGAAGACAATGATTTTAAGGTTTTAGATATTAGCTATTTCAAAAATTCTTAACTTATAAGTATAGATAATGCTAGTCTTACTGATAATGTGGAATAAAAGCAATTATGAAAAATTTTTGGGTTGAAAAATTAACTTTGTTTGTAAGATTTTTGCTGTTCTTGAAAGAGGCAAATTGATATCTAATAGTCTTCAGAATTCAGTACATAACATTCACGATTTTTGTTGAGTTCTAAAGTAACATTATAGCTGTATTAATTTTTATCTTTTTCTAATGTATTAGTTTTTCCTCTTAATTTAATAATCTTAGAAATTTACAAATACTCCTTAAAGAATGCTTTCATCAGGGGGGGGGGGTAAAGTCAGGAAATTAATACAGTTAATCATTAAATTCTATAGTAGAGCACTATAATGAATAATATTATAAGTTTCAAAACAGAATTGTACTATATAATTCCCTTATATTTTACAACATAGGTTTTTTATATTTGTGAATATCATTTTTCTGTATTAAACGATGTAATTTCTCTACATCATGCAATATAGTTTCCTGATATTATACAATATTGTTTGATATAAGACAACACATATATAGTGTATAATATTGTCTTTCATATTTATAATTGAGATCCAAAATTTGTCATAGCTTTTGCTTTGCTTTATTCAAAAAGTATAAATAAAGGTGATAAACTCTATTCTTGAAAGAAAAGGGAAAAAAAATGTTACTAATATTTCATAAATTTCTTGCAAAGCAACAATTTTAAATATGTAAAGATGTTAGTATACAATTGTGAAATGAAACAGCATTTTCCTTCAATCCAAAAGCATTAGTTCGATGTGAATAAAAAAAAAAAACATTACACATGTGAAGAAACATATTAACACATATCTGGAAAAAGCAGAATAGATAAAAATAACCTCTGAAATTATATAAAATTTTGTTATTTGAATACCTTGTCCTTTAGAAGCTGTTTTGAAAGTCAAAGAATATGCAATGAAATATTTAGATTAAGATTACATCGAATTTTATTACAAAGAAATTTTTAAGCATGAGCTGTGAACTCAAGTATGAATTTAATGTCTCATTTTTATATTTTTAAGAAATGAATAAAGTGGTATGTACTTAATTATGCAATCTACTTTAAGTCAAAAATATACATCGAAACAGAAGATTTATTTATTTTCATTTTTCTTCTGAACAGAGAACTTTTATGCAAAAATTATTTTTTAGTTCATAATATGTATGTAGCTAAAATTTTAAGGGACAAAAGAGTGAGCATATGAGAAAATTACAGCATTGAGCATTAAAGAGTGAGCATTCTTTTAATCAAAAGTAAATTTAAAAAAATAATAAAGATTTGTTGCTGAAATAAAAACAGTAAAATATTTTTCATGTCTATGTATTTTAAAATAAAAATTATTTAATTAGCATACATATTTATGCCATAAGGCTTTGGAAATTATTATTATTTCATAAGTCTCATAAACAAATATTTTTAATCTAGAAATGCATTCTCATTATTTTTAGATAGGATTAAACTTTCTCCATATTTTCAAAACATAATGAATTCTTTCAAACAGAAGCACTAATGTAAAATATTCTCCTTCTAGCCATAAGTGTCGAATTGCCCGACATTTTAAAGTAATATGTCTGCAAAAATTAAATTTTTTATTTACTTATTAAAATATAATTCTTTTCGTATATTAATATGAGAAGTTAAACATCCTTCTTTGCCTTTCTCTTTCCTTCACATTGGAAAAGTAGGGTGCCCTCTCTAATAATTTCGCACTTAGTATATTAACGCTTTTCTTTCAATTTTTAAAATCGCCAACAATATGGAAATTGCTAAACCATGCCAATATAGCGGCCCGTGCGGATATTTCATTAGGTTTGTCATAATTTGTTTCACAGCCGGGATTCATGCCGGTGCGCAATGCACGATTAACCATATGTTTGACAGCTTCTGTTTATCTTAGATAATTTCTGCATTGAAATGTAAGTATAAAATATAAATATTTGTTGCGGTAGTTTGTAAATTAGCACATAGGAAAGCGTAGATTTACTGAGAGAAGAGTTAAGAAAATCAAAATATGGATTGAAAATCTCTCAAATTGCTCATTTTGGTTTATGTAAACATATCACTAGGTTTGAATCGTACGTAATATACTATTAATTCTTAACATATTAAATTATTTGTTAGTATATCTTAATAATATATATGATTAATTTAATATATTATTTCTAAAATGGATGAAATGAGGTTTTTTTCTTTCTATTTGAAATATCGACTTTGCTCCTGACGTTTGATGTATACTTTTTTCTTTAATTTCCTGATTCTTTTGCTAAAACAGTTTTTAATTAATAAATGTAAGTGCGTTTTGTCACGTTTTTGAACATGTAACGGACGAATTCAGATTTTTTGTTTCCTCGACGATTTGATAATATACGAATGTCATGCATGTATCGGAACTTTATGTTTATTAAAGATTAGCTATTTACATAAAATTTTATCGTATTTAGATTTTTACTATATTTATTTATTACATATAATTTTATATGCTGTAAAGTTTTTCTTAAGTTGCTGGAAAAGAAAAAGCTTTACTTCCCCCCCCCCCCAATTTCGTAATTTTTAGTCTCTTAAAGCCACTTTTAATGATTTCAGAGAAATGGAAATAGAAGTTTGATTATTCCATTGCCAGCATGGTTTCAATGACATATTGTTGAGACTTATATCATAATATATAATAAGAAACAATTTCCAGAAACTGATGTTTATAATCTATTCCGAGTATTTTCTATAAAAAATTATTTGCAAGAGTGTATTTTTGTTTATTAATAATTTCCCCCCTTTAAAATAATTTTTCATTTTGCTGAATTTCAATAAATGTTATTTATTCCCTAAAAGTAAATATTAGTTATTTCAGCACATATGATATTCCATAAAAATGAGCACGAAAAGGATGTAAATAATCAGATACTTATTTTAAATCTTAAATTACAAAAAATTGATTAATTTTGAAAGTATTCAATATAGATTCTGCTTGCAAGAAATTATTTTTTCAGCGAAGTTATACTGCCATCATAATTATAATTATTCTTTTGTATGGATGGCTCACTGATTTTTGTTAATAAAAGATATAATCTTATACATATAAAGTTACAAATAAGTTTATTCATATAAGGTGAAGGAAATTTATACACAATAATATAAGGATATACTACTTTTCTCAACATATCAATTTATACGCATTTATATACATCCAATGACTAAATTGCACTTCATCAGGAATAAACAGAATGATTTTTACTAAAATGTAATATTAGAAAATCAGGCTACACAGAGAAAATTTACTTGATTATACTAATTCAGACTTTTATCTAAAGTATTATTTGCAACATTCAACTAGATCTTATAAGTTAAGGATAGTTCAGATTTTTTATGCATTTTTTTGTAAAAGTAAACTATTTTAATTAAACATAAAACTTGTATAGTAGTTTCAATTTGTAAAATTTTACAGATTTTGATATGTTCTTAGAACAGCCTGATCAAAAATTATTTAAACTCTTTAGGTGCAGTATGCAAGCTCGATGAAGCACGTTTCTCTTTCCATCAGAGTAAGTAAATTCCTCTTTTCATCAGAATATTATTGATTTTTAGATTTCAGTGATTTTAAATTATTTTTTAAAAATTTATATGTAGTATGAGCTGTAAGATTCATTTAGTTTTACAGTTTGTACAGCTGTTATTCATTTTAAAATTGCTTTTCTATTATGCCAATTCAGTGAGCAATTCAAATATCATGCAATATATTTCTTTCATTAATTAGAGGAATAAATTACATAGAATGGTTTATGAAGTTAACAAAATGGGAAATTTAATGAGTTTGATCAGAATTTTTGTAAAATAAAAAACATTTAAAATCTTGAATAAAAGAAATTAACTGATAAGCATATTATGGGAATCTCTTTTAGGTAGCACCTTGTAGACTAAGAGCATGATTTTACTATGATCTGTAAGATTCTTATCAATGTTGATTCATTCATATGCAGTTTCCCTCCTTAAAATATATTTATATGCAACTATAATAAAATGATTCATAAAATAGTTTCAGAATTTAATACATTTATAAGGGAATTGCAAAAATATACAATTTTATTTTTGAATATATGAAAAGAAAATTGCTCTCTAAAATAACTCAAGTATGAAAATGCTGATGCAAACATAAGGCAAATTAATTGTTTCACTTAACAAGGGAAAAAACACGCACACACATATATATATTCTAAAGCAAGGACAGCTGAAAAAAGGTTTCTAATATTCTGAGGAAATATATTGCATTTTATAAAAGAATAAAATATTGTAATTTGATTTTTTAATGAATTACAAGACTACAAAAAACAGTAATATCATTATTTCAGTAATTCTGCTCAATTTGTATTCAAGTATGCATTTTAAAGAAATGTATCTATGCTTTTGAAGAATTAGATTTTTTTCTTGTTAAATACTTTTATATAACTATGCTATAATATACATGTATATGTATCTGTGTGTAATGACATATCTTAATTTAATTTTTATCTTAATTTCCTAATTTTTATCTTGAATTAGTCCTTGTTACTTTAATCAAAAATGTTCTTTTAATTCATGAACCATATTTCACTTTTTTTTTAAATTAATTATTTTTAACACTTTTATTAAAAAATGGTTTAACTCTCCATATTCCCAGCTAAGAGATAAACTTCCATAATTCTTTTTGCTCCTGCAAATGGATTTATGGGTGGAATACTTTAATAAAATTTGTAGAGATAGTAATAAAATTGACTTATTGAAATTGCAAAATATCACCAAATTTCTAAAAAGCTCTGCATGAACTCTTTATGTAAATCATTTAGACATTAAGAATTTTTATGTTCTTTATTCCGTACTCAATGAACATTTTATTCAGCCCAGTGTCGTAAATTATGCTGTTTTCACACACGCACACACATACAGGCTAAAATTCTAAAACTGGTAACAAAATTGATTATTTTCATAAAAATTAAATTGGTGCATACTGTTAGGTCTTAGGTCACAACTCATTCTTAGAGGTTTCACTGATAGCCTGCTAATTAGTTTAAAGTGGTTACTGACCATAAAATCAACTTCTACCTCTGCAAGATGATGTACAATAATGGCTCAACTTTTAAAAATGCTGAAATCTTCTAAACCAAGTGTGGTTAGGAGTAATAAAGCTCTAATCAGAGAAGATAACTGACATCCTTTTTATTGAGGCAAAATTTTAATAGTAGGTTCCAAACTCCCTTTGTATTTCAACAGGGTGCATACATCAAGAAAAGTGCTTTAATGGGGGGGGGGTCTTTAAAGGTGCTTAATTTTCTCAAGAAGTGCATAGTTTTTTCCCCCTGAAGGCATTGAATACAATAAATTGAAAACAGCTATAAACCGTTTTCTTTAATATATCAAGAAAGGAGAAGATAAATGCTTAATGAACTTTTTTTCCTCCTCTTTCTTTAACAATTAGTACTTCTGTATATCGGGGTGGTTATACAGAGGGGAATATGAAATATGTCGGACTTGTTTCATATTGATAAACGCTTGAACTTTTATTTTTACTTTCAGTATCCTAAATAACAAAGAATTAATTTTTGTTATGCCTGGTTACTTTGTTTTACCCTTTATGGTTTCTTAAAGAGTATGCAGTTTGGCTATGGCTGATGAAAAATAAGATTAAAGTATGATATGCAAAAGAAATAGATGTATTGGACTAAGTAGTTGTTCTAAATGCACACATAAAAAGTAAATATGATAGTTAGCAGCTTTTATTCTTATTACCTTGAAGCTACTTTAGGATATTTACACACTCAGTCATCATTCTCATTTACATACCATTTTTAGCTATCTCTTGAGCAACATACAAAAGAGATTTTACTGTACATTTATTTATTGCCATTGTAATTATTTTAGCTGATTATGTGAAATCCAATGTGATGTCATGTTAATTTGAAGATGTAAATTTTCAATGGTACTGACTTCATTTGTAGAGTAACATTTTTTTAAATGCTGCCATTCTTTTGAAAATTAGCATTTTTTGAATCAATCTTATCAATTTTTAATCATTATTTTTATTATTTTTAATTCTATTCAATCTGATTTTAAAAATTTAACTAAAATGAAGGAAGTTGTCAAAAAATAAGTTATATTTTTCAGATCATATAATTTCTTAGAGGTTTTTTTTTTTTCTCTTTTTACCCTCCTCCCTTATGCTTTTTTTTTTTTTTACTGTTATCTTATTCCCAATATATAATAGTTTTCTTGATTGACATAACAGTACAGAGAAATCACCACTGAGCCTAAACCACTGAAGTTAGGAATTTGAAATTTAGCTTATTATTTGAATACATGAATTATTAAGGATGGATAAAAACAATTTTACTAGAAATTCAGTTAAAAAATTAAAGTTTTATTTTGTTTCCACTGTAACCTCAAAGAATATCACAGAAAATAGTTTTTTTACACCGTCTTAAAGATTATACGTAGAATGTTTTCTGAAATTTGTGTTTCTGCTTGTTGCTTATCATTTACTTTTGTAGCTTCAAATCTGATGCATTGCTATATTGCTTTGATGGATATCATCTTCTGTGAAAACTTTAGAAAAATACTTGCCACCCAAATTCCATTAAAACGTTTTACTTCTCTTCTGTGTTTTTTTAACAAAACAATTTTGTTGTTAGTAAATGTGTTTAATTATTGTGTACTAGTAAAGAAATCAAGTTAAAAATTGATCAGTAGACACAGAGCGGAAAGTATCACTTTAAGCAGATTTAAATCATCATCCGTAGAAAATTAATACTGCACCAACCTGCATTCACCAACCCACGCATGCTATACAACATAGAGTAAGCTGTAGAAGATATGAACAAAGTTACCAAAAGCATTATAAAATTTCAAACTGAAAAGGATACTTGGATATTCTGAGAAAATGCAGAACATTTTGTTTAAAAAGAAAAGAACAAAAATTAATAATTTAGGCTTTCGTAGGCAATGGATTTGCCTTTTATATATATGATATAAACAATATCATTCAGAAGAAATTCATGTGTGACATTTTTTACAAATACATCTGCACTTTTGAAGAATTATTCTTGTGTAGTATTTTTCTTGTACTTTTTGAATAAAATGTACTGCACTAAGTAATTTTCTCTTTGAAATTAAAAAAGAATGCTTAGGAATTTTGAATATGGAAAGGAAAATTATAGAAATGACAGGAAAAGTTAATTAAACTAAGGATTTTCCACTTTTGGGAAATATAGCATTATTCAAAAATTAATTAAATTGAAAACAGAGGAAAACTTACAAAACGAAGAATTTAAAGTTGTCCACGAGAATTTTTTAAAAACTGTAAACTTAGCTGTAAAAATAATGTTTCTGTACTCCTTTTTACTGTTTTTTTAACTTATTTCTTTTCATATAAATATTTATATAATCTAGTTTTTATTAAAAAAAATTAAAGGCAGAATAAAAGCTTTTTATGTATTAGTTCATTCAATTTAATTTATTAGTACACAATAATACTGCCAGATTTTTGTGATTTCTAAGTTAAAATTTGAGTTGAGCATTTAAAAAATGTGGAGAAAAAATAAGTCAGTCATTTTTTATTTTTCAATTATATAAGTGGTACACATACTTTCCTCATCCTAAGCTCATTAACCAATGGCCTGATCCTGCAATAAATATTAGCTCTTGCATATCTTTCATGGGAAAAAATGGAACTTGAGTGACTGCATTTAACGTTCTAAAATCTATGCGCATTCTTACTGAAGAATCCTTTTTAGCCACGCAAACATTCGGATGAGAGATTTCAGATTCCGATGGTTCTATCAAACCTAACTCTAGCAATTCATGAAATTGACGATCAACTTCCTTTCTACATGTAATGGGGACACTATAAGCATGAGGTTTTTTCCGCTCTGCATTTAGTAATAATTGAATTGTATGGAGGATAAACAGCAGCTGGCTCCACAGGTTTAGTAAAAATGCGTTTAAAGTTTAAGATTGCATTTTTAAGTGCTTTTAATTGAGAATTATCTGGATGTTTAATTTAAAGGTTATTGGGAATTTCATAAAATTTCGATTATCTGGTAGAGATAGGTAAAGCTTCAACAGGCCCGAATTCTTTTTTTCTTCTTCAAAAATGACATTTCTGAGTTAGAACTAGCTGTATTATATTTCAACTTATTTTGGTGAATGTGCTTGGTTAGAACTATTAGACAGTTTAACTGCAAATGAATGGGTATTATGTTTCTCACCGATGTTTGCGGAACCTTGCCATCTGGCAAATAATTTATTAGATGAATCGGGTATCAATACTATCATCCAATCTCCAGCTTTGAACGCTTTTAGACTATCTTAAATTGGGATAATATGCCGCTTTTTCTTACTGTATTGCTGAAACCAGCTTAGCTTTTTCTGCAACCTTTTCAAGTTTCACTTTCAGATTTTCAAGATATTTGGAAATGGAAGTGCTATTCAATTGTACATTATGTTTTACAGTCCGAGTAGATTTTAGAATTGATAAAGGACCCTATGGTTGCCTACCATATAGTAATTGAAATGGAGACACACCTGTAGTTGAATGCGGTATTTCCCTGTACGCCCATAGCACATAAGGAATTTGTAAATGCCATCCTCTTCTTCCCTAACTACAGTATGTAGCATGTTTTTCAAGTTTCTATTAAACGTTCCCACCAACCCATTTGATTGTGGATATCCTGAAATAGATAAACTCGGACTGCTCCCTATACGTTTTTCGAACTCTTTTGTTAGTTCGGCTATGAAATTGACCCGTTTTCTGAAGCGGTAATCCGGAATACCTGTCATTGAAAATATATTTAACAAAGCTTCACATGTTGTCTTTGCACTAAGACTAGTCAAAGGTATGGCTTCGTCCGACCTAGTATGCTGATCAACCATGCACAATATATATTTATATCCTTTCGCACTTGAAGGATCAATCGGACCTACCAGGTCTATATTCACTACCTAAAATGGTAATTCAGACCTAACGACAGGTGTAATTGGCGTTCTGTCACTAATTTTAATAGTTTGAGTGAGTTGATACTCTTTACAAGAGTTGTAAAATGTAGTGACTTCAGTTCTCATACCTCCCCAGAAAAATGAGTACTTGATCCATTCTAGAGTCTTTTTAGGACCTATATGACAACTAAACACTGAATTATGAGCAAATTTCAGTACCTCATTTCGTCTACACTTTGAAATTACCAGTTGTTCAATACTCTCCCCAAATATTTTGTCTCTGTGAAATAGATAACCGTGTCTGCTTCATAGTAATTACCTTTACCTTTTTTAGCATGCTTCCAAGCCATTGCTAATTCAGCATATTGCTCCTGCTCGGAACGAAAAGTATCAGCTAACATGCTTCCCTTATCTATCTCGGTGATTATTTTCTCGTCCTTAGTGTCTACAGTTCCCACTTCATTCCCACATGAAGTAATTTCTCTTTGAGCTTCCTCAGAGATAATGTTATCCTGTGCTTTCTCCTGCAAATTTCCAGATTAAATCTCAATTTCATCAAAATTTCCAGAGTCACTCCTCAGATCCTGAGAGTTCTTCAATGAAAGAAACAAATCAAAAAATATATTCTATTAAAAAATGAATATTCCACTAAAGTAATGCAAGCCAAAGGAGAAAAATAACATATTTCAGAATTTTATTCTACTTATTAACTTTCATGAAAGGGAAGTTATTTTTTCATTTCTACAAATATCAATTTAATAATGAATTGGCTTATATATATATTTCAAACATTAAACACATATTGTGGTTTGATAACCGAAGACATTCTACAAAAGATTTAGTATCAAGCAACTCTTTTACTCTCAGTTCTAAACAAAATCCAGTTTTAATTCACCATTTTTAAAAAAACAATTTAAATGGCTATTATTTTTACAGTAATGGGGAATTGGTAGTAAAAATTCATAGGCAATACTTTGAAAAGTAGTTTTTGGGAGTTTTATATTTAAGAAAATTAAATCATATATGAAATTTCTTTTTAGAACGAAAAGTCCTTTGATTGTAAATGATAATCCATTGTGTTTGGCAAAAGTAGTATTTAACACATATATATTGATTTTTCATTGTTGTATTTACCTTGCTCTTCTTTTTATAGATATTCTGAATCATCATCCAAGATGGAGGATTTTACTGGACTTTTACAGTACAGATCAATACCGTTAGTCAGTAGTAAAGATATTGTACTGTTCAGCTTCATCGTCCAAAAATCGATTTCCTATTTAGACTTGAAATTATGCCGTCACGTTAGACGTGTTCGTGTTGATGGTGTATTACGACGTATGCGGGGTCCTCCTCTTCATTTTATAAGTACCGAAGAAAAGTGTAGAAAAATTCTTAGTCCAAGCAGAGATATTTTCTATGCTCTGCATCTTGACTTGCCTAAAGGAAGAGAATTGCCACTAAATGAAGCAGAATGGTTAAGAAAACAAAAAAATACCTCGTTCACCGCTAGCAAGAACATCCGTCATTTAGGCGAAATACACATTAAGGAGGAATTTTATTTTATGATATTATCTGATTTTATCCTCTATGCCGGATATTTCCTCGGTCAAGAAAATAAAATTAACAACTGGTTAAGTCAGTTTAACATTATAAAAGCATCTGAATTTCATCTACTAAACATTCGTATAGTAAGTTCTTTCCTAAGGTACATATATAGGAATGATATGAATTTTAAAGTGTGCAAGGAATTTTATCTACAATTCAAGTATGAAACGTGTTTATCCAAGTATGAAAGTCTTAAATTTCTGGAATATTTTCTTTACAATGCCTCCTACAGTGGAAGGAATTTCGAAGAAGATCGCCCTCGTGTACAGGCTAACTGTCGTGACCAGGATCTTATAGATTATTGTTTTAATGGCACCTTTATAAATGTAGTTTCCCTTTTGAAGTGCATAGATTCTCCAAGACTGTTCTCTTCATATAATGCATATATTGCCCATCTTCTGAAAGTGGTGTAAGTGAAAGCAAACTTTGTTTTGTTCTGTCGTTTATTACATTCAATTTCTATTTTATTCTATTTTCTTTTTAACATTAAATTTTCTGAGATCCTAGATCGCTTTATTCCTTCTAAAAAGTTAAAAATTATCGTAATATTATTAGCATAATAATACAGGATAGAACAATAACTTATTGAAAGCATATAGACAATTCTTGTAATGTAGTAGTACACTTTCAAAAACAAATATGCCTGTGTCTGATTTTTTAATAGCTTACGGTTTTCAGCATATTTTCACCAACTCGGATGTTTTTTCACTTCAAGATATATAATATATTCGTCTCTTGAATTTATCGTAAAATAACTTTAAGATATCACCTGGAATTCAATTTTATTTTGCACACAAAATTGGTAAGGGAAAGGTTTAAAAAAAAATTATATACATATAAATGAAATACCTACAAACTTCGTATCCAGTATATCTGTCTCATCTACATAATCACCAAGGATTTAATCAAATGAAGGAATGAAAAAAAAATAATAATTGCTTTGAATGTGAATTACTTTTCTTATTTCTAAACTTTCTCAGGCATTTGATAAATCCTGTACTCTTAATGTATATTTATATGACTTCTGTGCCTTTTTATTAAAATAGTTTATTCTAAAATTATTAAATATTTTTCTGTAATTGTTATAACTTCATTCAATAAAATTATTATTGAATGATTCAATATGAAGTATCTATTAAAATAATTAAATATGGAAAATGCAAATTTTTACTGTTGCTTTTGGTTTTCTTATTGCCATCTTCTTTTGTTACACTTATTCCTATGTTTCTTAATTTGAATTTCTAAATAAACCACATATGTGTTTATTTCCGTGAGCCTCAAATTAATAAAGTAATAACCAATGTATAATAAACAGCAAATGAAAGATTCATAATGAAGTTCAAAATTATTCTGTGTTATTATAGTTTGTATCATTAGAGCAACAATTGTACCTTTTCTTCAGGGGATTTTTTTCAGGATTCATTGTTGTAATTGTGTCCCTTATAAAAAACAGCATAATTTTATGTATGACCTGTGTAAGCGATAATTTTTACATTCCCTCTGATCTTTGAAGCTAATGTAACTCATTCTTTAAATTATTGATATTTCAGCTCTTAATTTTTTTTAAAAGAGTGTGATTGAGAACTATAGATTTTAATATATAATCTGCAGTGTTGTAACTTTTAACATATGTATGTGAGTTAGAAGATAGAATACTATTCAGAATTTAAACCATTTGTCAATTATTTTATTCTACTACTTTCCTATAAATATTAAACATATATACCCAAGCTTAAAGATACTCAGTATATCAAAAAAAGTCCTGCTGTTACTTGCCATATTCTTCCATGTTTGTAAAAATAGAGCTATTTTAATCAGTTTTTTTTTCTACTTCATGCTTGATATACAATTAATTTTGTAACGTTGAATATCACCAATGATATTCTAATTATGCTCTAAAGAATTTAAATTATAATTTAATTCCACATGAGTGTCAAACCTGATTTGATAAAAATTACATTTTAGCTTAAATGATATGAAGCACATCTGCTCCATTAGTTTCCCAGTAGAAGCGAAGTTTTTTTTTTTTTTTAGTGCATCAAAAGTTGTAAATTTATTGATTCAAACAACTTAAAAATTAATCCTTTGCATCATTTAAAATATTTTTTCAACTGTAACAATATGCTTGTTTGCAACAATTTAGAAAATATATGCTGATCCACAATTAGAGTGATTATCCTATATATGATAAAGGAATTAAAAAATTTTAGGTTTAAATAATAATAATAATAATCTAAAAGTAGTTAACCTTTATAAATATAATTAGAAGAAATCCTTAAAAGCAAAAACCTAATTAACATGATTAAAATTGTATTAAAAAAGTGTTAGTGTATACCTCATGCTTGGTAGAATTATGTTTTGATGTCCATATCTTTGATAAAATATTATATTCTTCTTTTTAGCAAACTAATGAAAGGTCGTTTCTTTTAAATCTGTATTACTCATATTACTTTGCTCTAATTTATCAATGAAAACTGTTAAATTGTTTAGAAATACTACAGCAAATGGTTTTGTTTAGATTGTGGTTATTTAAAAAGTTGAATTATAATATAGCAAATTTAAATTTTCGTCTCTCTCTCTCTCTCTCTCTCTCTCTATATATATATATATATATATATATATATATATAATATGTATATATATATATATATATATATATTACAAAATAATGTTTATAGGTTATATAATGTGATAAGCAGGATACAAAAGTTACCCGAAACGCTGGAACACTGCAACAGCTACCAAATTTGGCACATAGTTAATCTTGTATCATAAGGGCTTACCACAAAAATATCATTGAAAATTAAATTGATTAAAAAATATGAAATAATTAAAAAAATCTTTGATAATTTTAGGGCATTTTATTGTGCTAAACATATCTTTACCGAAATTCATATTTGAAAAATATTGCTTTCCAGTCATATTAATTTTATTTCCTTTACTTAAATGAATTTTTGAAAATAATTTTGAATATTTTTATTATATATGTATACATCTACACCAAATGCATTTTTATCTGCGCGAACGTTATCGTTTCACTTATTGTGAAATTATTTTGAGTACATTTTTAAAAATAATGTTTTTAAAAAAATTAATCGTGCTGCAGTCTTTTAGAAGAGAGATTCGTATGTACTTTTAATTGTTCTTTTTCTTTTAAAGGTACTTCCCACTAGATGCATTGCAGAGAGCAGGAAGCTGGATGAGCGAAGAAAGGAGGTGTTTGATGCTGCAACTGCTTATAATAGCTCTGAAGATTTCCAAGGGTAGTTGTGTCATAAGTTTGTGTGCAGTTTTTCACTTATTGTGGCATTCTGTGGGAGCTCCTTTCCTATCATCTCAAGAAATAGATCGTTTTTTCAGTGAAATACTTAATCAGCACGAAAGATTTGTTATACAGTGGTTTTACACTAAAGTCATTGGAGAAATCCATGAACGTATTGAGCCTCGATCTCTCAAACACATAAGTAGAATGGTCGTACGCAAGC
Organism: Argiope argentata; assembly: GCA_026289955.1. NCBI lineage: Eukaryota > Metazoa > Arthropoda > Arachnida > Araneae > Araneidae > Argiope > Argiope argentata. The sequence continues at coordinate 15,929,500 of JAOUZG010050968.1, forward strand.
AATTATATATCGGGAAAACGTGGTTTCCAGATGTAATTGCGCAATTGAATCTTCCTGTAGAGTTGGAAAGTTTTGTAAATCTCGGTCTGGAGTTTATAAGAAGTGTAAAATAACTGTATGCTGTTTCCACTTGTGGAGTTCTATGGTTGTTTCTTATTTATCATCTCTAGAAATAGATTTGTTTTTCAGTGAATTATGCGAATTGGACGAAATATTTGTTATTCAATGGTTTCATTATACAGTTATGGGAAAATTTCATGAACTTGTTGAGTTGGTGTCTCTTAAACTCTTATATAGAACGGTCGTATGCAAGCAATTGTATATCGGAAAACAGGGTATTCCAGATGGAATTTTGCAATTGAATCTTCCTTCAGAATTGAAGAATTATTTAAATCTCAGTCTGCAATTCGAATGTAATGTATCATAATTTTGTGTTCTGTATTCACTTATTGTGGAGTTCTGAAGCTGCTCCTTGTTTATCATCTCTAAAAATAAATTTGTTTTACAGTGAACTATTTAAACAGGACGCAATATTTGTTATTCAATTGTTTCATCATAAAAATGTGGAAAATTCCATGAACTTGTTTATATGCTATCTCTTAAACTCTTAAATACAATGGTTGTACGCAAGTAATTGTATACCGGAAAACAGGGTATTCCAGGTGAAATTTTGCGATTGAATCGTCCTTCGGAGTTGAAGAATTATTTAAATCTCGGTCTGGATTTCGAATGTTATGTACCATAATATTGTGTTCTGTATTTACTTATTATGGAGTTCTGAAACTGCTCCTTATTTATTATCTCTAAATAGATTTGGTTTACAGTGAATTATTTGAACAGGACGAAATATTTGTTATTTAGTGGTTTTATCATAAAATAGTGCGAGAATTCAATGGGCTTGTTGAATCGTGATCTCCCAAACACTTATGTAGAACGACCGTTTACAAGCAATTGTATATCGGACAACATGGGATTCCAGATGGGATTTTGCATTTGGATATTCCTTCAAAGTTGATGAATTATTTAAATCTTGGTTTGGAGTTCGAATATAATGTATCGTAATTTTGTGTGCTGTTTTCATTTATTGTAGAGTTCTGTGGCTGCTCCTTATTTATCATCTTTAGAAATAAATTTGTTTTTCAGTGAACTATTTGAACCGTACGAAAAATATTGGTAATACTCAGGTTTTATTAAAACGTTAAAAAAAATTCTTTGAACATGCTGTGCTACGATCTCCCAAACAGTTATGTAGAACGGCCGTAAACAAGTAATTGTACATCGGAAAGTGTATCACTGTATTTCTCTTGGAATTTTTCAACTGGATAGTCTTTAATAGTTAAAGGAGTTTCCTTTTCTTTTTTAAATCTTGCTCTGGAGTTTCAAAGAAATATATGATTACAAAAATGTAAATTAAGAACACTAATTACGTTTTTCCCTCAAATTTTGTTTTCTTCTCTATAAAGTATTTGAAAATTAAATATGCTGGGAGTTTGCTTTAAGATGTAAAATATAATATGTACTGAATCAATTGAGAATGATTTTGAGTGCAATAGAAATATATAATATTGTATATTATTACATATACGAAATTGGATGAATTTATCAATATATTGCTTTCTTTGCAAGCGTTTCATCTAATAAAGGGGGAACATTTGTTCAACATTTCATGATCATTCATATTTAGAGGATCTTATAAAATTTATTTTTAGCATTTATTTTAATGCTGATAGTTTTTTTTGTTTTTGTTTGTTTGTTTGTTCCCAAGTTAAAATTCATTGGAATTATTCATCTGTTACAATGGGATCTGTGCATGTAATCTATTGTTCTCTCTCTCTCTGTCTTCGTTTTATAACCTATAAAAGAAATTTTCTAAGCATATTATGGTGTATTTTAGATTGAACAATGTTTATTTTATGTTATTGGAGCTGATAAATATTTTTCTGTTACATAAGAAAAATTTCAAATTAGGTTTACTCCCCCCCCCCCCCAATTTACTAGATTCGGAGATCTGCATATTCCTAGATTAAAGATTCTAATAAGTGTTAGTTTTTTACAAATTATTTCGTGGATATTGTTTATTATTATTATTATTTATGTAAATTTCTGAAGTCAAAGGCTGCAGAGTAATGTAAATGAAATTTATGCCATGCTTACTAAAATTTATTCACCTTTCATTATATTCTCTTTTTATTCTGATGTTACAATTTTTTTTCTTCATTTATGTCATTTGCAAAATTTTTATATTAAAGAACTTTATTTTTCTTTCTTCTAACATTGTCTTTTTACAGGCATGAATAAAATCAATGTTTTGAATCTCATTCTTTATTTTTTTAAAAATGTATATTGATAGTAAATACATTTAAATTTTTAAAGTTTGGAGCTTTTTAACTCAAAATGTTTACTTTATTACACAGTAATTTTTTCAGATTCTTTCATGTTCTTATTTCTTGGATAAGATTTATGAAATTAATAAAAAATAAACTCCAGAAGTTGCACTCTTAGGCAGTATTATTATTTTAGTAGGATGTTTACCAAAATGAGATACTGTCGTAAACTTTGTTTATATGAGTTTCTGCACATTCTGCCTCCCATCTATTTATCAAAAATGAAACTCATGTATTTATGAGCTGACATTGAATTTAATTTATTCAAGTTGAATTGGTTATAGACATTCTAGATTTCCTTATTTATTGAAACTGATAAATGTTCTTTCTATGCGATTAATTTTCTAATATTTAAGTGCACTACATTTCTTGTCATCAAAGCATGCTCTTCATATTTAATCCATGATTGTTCAAACACAATTTATATTTAATATCAATAAATGTATATATATTATACATAATATGTCGATAGATATTTGTATATTGAGTAGATTAGATTTCATAAACCCATTTTTTTTCTTGTTTTTCACAGTTTTTTGTGTTTTTCTGTTACATGAATGATATTCCATTCAGGGCCACACTGAAATTATAAAAAATATGATTTATATATGGTCAGACAATGAATTTAGTTTTTATTTATTTATTACAGTTGAATTATCCACAAGGAAGCATTCTATTGTTATTGTAACTTTTCATGTTGTTGAAATTGTTAAAATTTCTATCATTAATTTTGCACCTAATTTTTTTAGTATAGTATATATTTTTTGTCATCAAAACATGCTCTTGGTTACACAAAATTGGTTTTTATTTAATATAATAAATTTATACTTATTATTTGTCAATAGATTTTTGAATATTGAGTAGCTTAGATTTTATGAAATCATTTTTGTGTTTTGTTTCTGATATTTGTACTTTTTTATTACACGAGTAATATTCCATTCTGGGCCCTACTGAAATGGTCCTATACTTTTAGTTGAACTGCCAAAGGCACACCTCCATTAAGTACTGCCTTTTTGTTACTTTTACATCTTCTTTGTAACTTCTTCCCTCTCCAGAAAGAAAGCTGTCTCCTGCAATTTTTTACAATATATATTTAGCAAATTTTATTAGTTTTGGTTGAATAAAAATTATATACCTTTGAAGAGTATTAAGTACCTTAATTAGCTATATTACTTTAAAATGCTATTCAAAGGGAATAAATTTACTGCAAATAAAATGTCAATATTTTCTAAAAGACTGAAAATCATTATCCTACTGTTTGTAACAGCTACTGTACTACATATTTGTATGATGTATAATAAAGATCTCTTCTTCTACCTAACCAATTTTTTCAGTTGTCTCATCATTGATAATAGGTTGAAAATTCTATGGATAATTATATTTTTTATTTACCCATTAAACAATGAGGATTCACTTGAATTGAGGACACTGTATGCATTTGAAGTAATGATAAGTTTATGTGTTTAATACCTGATAAGTAACTATATAGATTACAACACAATGTATATACGTGAATTTATTTATCATAAATTTAATAAACAAACATCAGTCAGCTAATATTATCAATTTCTAATCATAAATTCTGTTATATATACAGTCAAACATCGATAATTCGGACTTCTATTATTCGGACTTTTTCTGAAATGTTAATGTTTTATTTGTTTCTGCTTTTGTTGAGTAATAATAGTTGGCGCCCATATAAAATCAAAATATTTTTCGGAAAATTTTATTTTAACGAACCAATCATATTGCTTGTTACTTTTTTCCTCTGTAAAACCGGTTGAAATACCATAAGTAGTAACTTATTGCTTGATTCGGATCGTTCTGTTCGAACCTTTTTCGTTAGCTCTCCTTCTACGGGATATTTTCATAGTATCGGCGTAGACCGTTAGTTTTTCTGCCTGTTTGTTTCCCCGCGCCCCTTACTTATCTTCAGTTAGTCTAGTCTAGCGATGCAGAAATCTTAAATAATGCTTTAAATGCAGGAAAGTGTAGTGATGAAAAAGAAGAAATGAGTGACACTGAACAACATGAAGAAGAAAAAATTCCTACAGAGGATTTAATTGGCATCCTAGATAAAGCGATAACAGGTCTTGAACAACGGGATTTCATAACTGAACATGAAATTATGACTGTATATAAAATCCGTGAAAAACTAATTTCGCGCAAACCTAAATATAAACAAATAACATTATTAGATATGATGAAGTAATAAAGATGTTTCCTTTGAGTAATCAATAATGTTATCATTGCTTTACCGTTCTTTTAATTAGCATTTTCAACTATTGTTTAATCTTTGAAATTATAAAGTTGTGTATTGTTTTATATCGTCTACTAACGATGTACGTTAATTATTTTTTATTTAAATATACCCAAATTTCGCAATTTCTATAATTCGGAAATTTCCGTAATTCGGAATTGCCGTGGTCCCGGCGATTCCGAATTATCGATGTTTGTCTGTATTATCAATGGCATATCGTTGGAAGGGTGAGATAAAAAATATTAATTTATGACTGAAGAATATTTTGGTAATGTATAAACAGTGTACTGTTATTTTGAAAGTTTACTTTTATTTTGAAAATTTTAAACTCTGAAAATAAGTTTTGTAAGAACTGCTAAATTCTGGAGCACAATTCGATAGAAAGAAAGGAAAAAAACTACAGCTACACATCATTTTTGCTATTTCAGTTTACACTGAAATCAAGACAAAAGTATAACAGTGTGTAAGAACATGTTAACACTCTTGTTATATCTATGAGTTTGTTTTGTGAACCGTTATAATTTCCTCTAGGCCGCCTCAGTTGTGGGGATGAGAATCCTCCAGTTTGGTGATTAGTTCTAGCCGCCCTCGTAGTGTGGTAAATGATGTGGTTTTGGTTATCTCTTTGAGGACAAGATTTCCTTTCGCAGGAGTATAATGACTGATGATGTCTCTTAGGACACAACCATAGTTTCCAACAAATGCTACAACGGTCTTCAGATCATTTTATTTTTTGTATGCTTTCGGTTAAAGTTAGAGTGAGTAATCCGAGGTTATATTGCTCGGGGTAGCTTCTATCTGTAATTTTAATCTTCATCTTTTGGGTACTGGCTGGTTCAGAGGAATATTGATTAAATTTATGCTCATTTAAATCTCTTATATATAACCTAATATTCATAATTCCCTCATGCAATTGTTTATAACATCAATTTATGATAGAAGTTAAAATCGTGTCAATTTGATAATCTTAAAATAGTTTTGTTCATTGTTATTATGAATCATCTTAATAGATTCAAGTCTATGGCGTCAAAGAGTATAACAGGCAAATTTGGGAAATCTCGGCTACACAGAAACATCGGGTTATTTTATCTATATCAAATACGTAGCAAAAGTTGAAAAATGCAAATTAATTTTGTTCGTTTTCTTTCTCAAATAAATCTATTGAATATTTTTTAAATTAATATTTTATTTATAAAATTCCAAAAAATTATGCATATTTTATTAAAATTCGCTGTTAGTACTAAAACTTTTGAGAACAAGGATTGAGCCCATTCTTTGGGGATTAATCCGATGTCTTACAAATTCATAGACACAAAGATCTTGCCCTATTCTCATGATTGAAAAATTAATAAACTCAATTATTGTTAAAAATTTAAGTTGTATCAAACGAAATACTATAAATACCGAATTATTCACTTACTCCTTCTAAATTACAGGATTCTCTAATATTAATTAACAGAATTATGAAGAGCAATTAAATTCCAAAATCGGAGAGCCACAATAATCATTCAGTAATGAGTTCCATGTTCCTTCTGGCCAGGATGGTCTGGTTGGTAAAGCGTTGGACTCGTATTCCTTAGGTTACGGGTTCGAAGCTCACCGGCCAAAAGATTCCCCGAGTGTGTGGCGATTGGCGCTCGTTAAATCTTTACGTGGTCGCAAAGTCCTCCATATCGAGAGCAATATCACTGGGGGTACTGGGTCAGAGGTGATCATTCTCTGTTCCAGGTCTAAATTACGATCTGAGATGTATGAATGAATTTGCATGAATGTAGTCCGCCCCCTAAAAAGGGTTGTGTAGCTAAGTCGTACTCTTGGCCCTAGATGGCGCTACTTGTAAAACAAGAGACGTATTTATCCGGTTTAAAATCTGCTGATGTATCAGCGGGGCTTGTCCATGGCAAGTGCCATAAGTAACAACAACATGTTCCTTCTAACATTCACGTGGCGCTAAATACTGTTTTTTGTGCAAGAAGAAAAAATCTAAAATATTTAACTCTGAGTATCTTTTCTAAAATTGACAACTGAATAATTAACAAGATCAGCAACTTGCAAAATGAGTTACAAGATTTCAGGATTTTGTGAGAAAGGAAGATTCATTCCGAACAATATTCTTAACGATATTAAAATGATGACTTCGACAGGTTTCACTAAAGAAAGGTTTTTCTCTATATCCCAGCCTGGGATGACGAATATTTTAGAAACGGTTATTACGTAAGCAATATCAAAAAGTCACAGATTTCAGTGACCAATACTTTTCAAAAATGGGTGTGATTCAAATCACTGACACGTTCTTATTGGTTAATATTTCGATTTCATGTCTTGGATCACGATAGAAAGTAACAATCGATACGATCTGTCCAATGGTCGCTCTCGAAGCAGATGTCAATCATGCATTTGAAAAGTCCCTTACCCACTGATGCACTTTCCAGGAACAGACCCCCCCCCCACACACAAATAGTTGGGGCAGGTGGCCGGTGATGGGACTTTTGATCACACGCAGTGAGCTTCCTATTTCAAAAAGAGTCAATTCTCCCCATCGCTGGAAGCTATACGCGGCTTGACTAATCTTACGAAAACTAGATTTCTTCCGCATTCATCTTCACAGAAAAATACTAACTTGTGTTTTTAAACAAGTTTCGACCGATATTCAATGCTTCAAACAAAATTAGTAAAGATTTATATCTATTCTTAACTGGATATAAATACTATAATTACTAAATATCTACGATTGAAGCGATTTAATAAGTTCATAATTAAATTTTCTGTGCCTGGTTAGCATGAGAATTCCGCTGCTCTGAAGGATTTTCCAGTTTTTAAAGTCAGAATTATGGCTTATTAAGCTGTTTTAAAGATTAAAGGACCATTTTAAATTAATTGTCAATGATAAATTTTTCTTCATTGATTTATAAAAACATTTTGGGAAAGATGCACAAAAACTCATGCAAATTTAAATACTTTTTTTTAAATTTTATAACAGAGAATGTAAAGGCTTGCATCACGTATATATCAATAAATTTGTTTAGATATCATCAATATTATGGCTGGCAATATGATAAAAAAATGCTTCGTTTGTTAACATTTCGTGGATTTCAGAATTCATCGGGAAATAATTTATAATGTTCCCATTTAAGATATTCTTTTACTCTTTTTGCTTCAATTGATTTTCTTTAAAATATTTTTTATTGGAATGAACTTAAATAAATTAATAATTAAAATAATATTTCTTCTGCCTATTTTCTTTCTTTCTTCTTCAAGGTGTTTTAAGTGTATATAAAAGAGAATTGATATCATTAGACTCAAAAATTTAATCTCTTGTATTTTCAAAAACGCCATTTCAAGAAAATATCTGTAATGTATACTGAGTCTTATTCAATCTAAACGTAAAATTTTAACCCCTTGACATACGAATTTGTTTTACTTAAATTGTTATTTTAATTAGATGACGCATACTATCTTAAATATGTATTGTTATCTTCATTCATATAATAATATAACGAGCATTTGAGATGTTGAAGCCTTTCTAGGTGATTTTTTTTCATTTTTAAATGCTTAATCGTGTTCACTTAGTTGCAGGCTTAAAACTGAAATAATTCGATGCGCGTGTTAGACATGTCAATGTTTACGAAGGGGTTAAAAAATCGTATGGAAATTTCTGAAAGTAAAAGATGATAAATTGCTGAATGCAACCTGCCTTTCGATTATAAGTCATGCATACTCTATATTCTATTGTCTAGATATTATTTTTAGTAAAATTATATTTTATGTTTTCAGATAAAGTTTTAATAAAAGAAATGGATAAAAACTATTTTTTAAAAACCATAAATTTCCTTAATTGTAAAATATTGATTATAAAAACTAAAATACCTTCAAATTTACATTCTTATACATTCAAATAAATTCTGCACTTTTAAGAAATCCCTATTGTAACATTTTTAGCCGTGTTTCACAGAAAGCGTTTTAAAAAATCGGTTTTGCGTAGGAAGGATATAGATAAATGCGTGTTTGTGTCTCTCAAAAAATATATACTTTTAGGAATTAAAAAGTAATATTTTGAGCAAATGGAATGGCTTGAAATGTTAAATTTTAAACTTATAGCCGATAAAAATGCCTTAAAAATATTTTATAATGAAAATAAAATTTATAATGTCATGATTTAAAATGAGCCAATTTCTACCGATTTTTAAAAAAACTGTATACCTTAACATAATTACTGAGCCAAATATCAAATTTGCTGAATATTCTTTAACGATAATTGCGTTTCTAAATAAGAGAGAAGGGGGGGGGGAATTCGCTTGAAGTTTACTAATATCTTCTCAACTCGAAATTAATAATAATTGACATTACTACTCTAAAAAAAAGGAAGGTAATCGATTTTGTTGGGCCACAAGTAATAACTATTTCATTCTGAGAATTTGTTATTGATTAAGAGCATAAATAAAAAATTAAGAGATTTAGCGCAAAAATTGCAAAGCTTTCTTAAGTATTAAACAAACATATATATACATCAATCAAAATTACTAATTTAAATACGTCATGCCTTTTGTTCTGGCACTCATGTATGTATGTGTAATTCTCAGCTGTCTTATGAGTACAAACATTTCCACACTAAATTATTATTCGCAAAAGAAATTGTTTTGAAGAAAGACTGAAATTAATTTTTAAATTAAATACACTTCATTTTTGGAGAACTGATGCTTTCTTAAATGATATAGACGAAAATATAAAAAAATTTAAATCAATTTTCTTTAAAACATGTCAGTTTTTTCTATAAGAATTAAGATTTAAAATGTGAAGGCATTAGAAAAGTATTATTTAAAATGAAAATTCATTCAGATACTTTTCCATTTGTTTTTCAAAGTGTGTTAAATATGAAACAAAGCAATGTTCAAAATTCCTATTGTTTAAAATTGGTGCGTGGGTAAAAGGTTTACTGAAAATTAGTAAATGTTTTGTGCTTGGGAGGTCTGTCTTTCATTCGCCCTCTTCGTGGGTTCACATCTCATTTTACCTCCTTTTAGGACTCCATTTCCGGGAAAAACTATCTGAAGAAAAAGATCAATATCTTTCTTTTAAATAGGCAATTACCGAACACATGCGGAGAATTGAATAGGTTTTTTCTCTATGACTCTTTCTGATATTTCCAGTTTTATTTTGTTTTCGGCTTATTGCATCTTTAACCCTCTCGATGCCAGCCGGGGGTTTTGGAAATTTACCCCCAAACCTCCAAGTCAGTCGGTTTGGGGCGTTTGTTTGCGTTTTAGGGGAGATGGCTATTAAAAGCGGCTGATGTGTTACGCACTGCAGGAGATTCATTTTATCTCTGGCGAGCGCGGCTTTTTCACAGATGATTCCCCTGTGCCTTAAGGCGGTAGAGGTGGGGAGGGACTCACAAAATAAGTTGTTTGCACAATGTTGTGTTTTGAAAGGGCTTTAAGTTTCTATTTCAACGTGTTGCTATCTCAAAATTGGTAAGATTTTATGGCTACTTATAAAGAAGTTTTCCACAGAGATGTTCCCTGTTAACGATGAATGATATGTAAGCATTCCGAAACGTAATTTTTTCCCTTCGGATAAACATTATAAGCTCGTTTTAAATATTAATACTACTATAAAGGTATAAAGAAAAACTATTGCATTTACTTTGTGACCTATTTACATAGTAACTTTCTCAGAAAACGAGTAGAGACTCTTGTTACTGTGGAGGACAATCGTTTCATATTTCTAGCTACTAAATCTATCATGAAACGGTCGTCAGAAGTTTAAATGCCGGGGACAAACGACATCTTTCAAACAGCATACCCCCCCCCCAAAAAAAAAGTAATTAGATTTTACTTTCCCCGTCCTTAGAGTGAGATAAGCTTTAGAAATGGTGCGTTCCTTGCCCGAATGTCATTCTGCAAATTTTTCTTCAGTTGTGAATTTCTACTCTTTATTATACAAATTGTGAATCGTTTTTTTATCAGAGTAATTTTTTATTAAAACAATTTTACCTTTTTAAATTAAAACAATTTTACCTGCTACTGATGAAGTGACAGTGATCTGTTAAACGAAGATGATGGTTGCCCAAAAAATAATGTTTTAGATGTTTTGATGTTTTACATTTTCTTGAATTTCATTTATTTTTCTTGATTCATTGTAAAATGAAGTTTTAAAACTATCACATCTATTTCCTGCTTTATTTTGATGTAACAAAAAATTAAGCAGTAGCATATGTCATTTTATCTACTATTGACAAACGATTGTTTTAATGACATTTTAAGTTTTATGAAAAATAAGGAATTTTTTTTGTAGATATTTGTTTTAACTTTTATTTCAATGATTGAAAAGTGATTTATTAAAATTTGTGCGTAATACACTCATGCGTAAATTTATGGAAACTTAATATGGAACGTTTGTTCTAAAATTCATTTTATTTCATTGTAATTAGATCTTGTCTTAACAATACTAAAGAAAAAGTAAATAACATTTTAAAATCCGAAATCATGCTTGAAAAATTTATCATGACGGTTTATACCAAAAGAAGTAATATTTATGACAAACTAAAGTAAAATGCTCAGACTAGAAACTGAAGGAATGTGTTTGCGATATATATTTCACTGAGTAATTTTTTCCCCTAAATTTATTGAGCAATTTTTAATATCAGTATTAAATAATGTTTAAAAAATGTTATTTGATTTATCGAATTGCTTTTATAGATAAGATAGAAATATTTTTAAATATATATTTATCTCACACTCCTTTTCGATTATTTAAGCAGAAACAAGAATGTATAAGCTTTCGGAAACAAAACATGAAAACATTTTTAAAATTTTAATTGAAGGTAAAAAATTCATTCAAAATTCAAAATAATGTTTTATATTCAAAAATTCAATGAGAGTAACAATATATATTAAATAAAGTTGATACTGACGGCAAAAAGTAAAAGAACTGAACTGAATGTTAAAAGAACACATTTTAGAAGTGTTTTTCAAAAGGCGCTTGTTTTCACATTTTTTTAAAATTCAATGTATGCTTTCATTTTAATATTAAATAAAGATTTAAAACATTATCTCGTCTGTCACTAAGTTGAATTGCCATCTGAACCATGTAAAAAATATTCTAATTGCATTCATTTATACAATATACACGTCGCATACTATTATAATGTAAAAGAAATTGCTTTCTAATATCTATATTATTATTTAGTTTTGACAATACAATATTGTATTAATATTTTAAAAGTATATCGGGGAAAATTAAAAAAAAATTATAATGTTTTTGAAATTGGCATTAATGCCAGTTTTTATTCCAATGGTTTGAAATCTATAAATTTTCTAAAAACTATTTTCGAAATTATATTGTAAAAAAAAATTGTCATATATTTGGCGATGAAAAAAATACCCCATAAAGTCGATGAACGAAACGTTTCACGCTAAAAAGCATCAACACATTAGAACACTTCGACCGGTTGAAAATGCAACTCTTTCTCGGAAAACCGCAAAGCAATAGCTCAAAGGGGAACTGTGACAGATTTATTACTTCGGACCCCAGGAAGTAACTGCCCCTCAGCTTGGAAGATCCCATGTCGTCCAGAGACACCCGAGAAAGTCTGGATGTTAAAGGGAGTGCTTCTTGAAAAGGGCTTGGAGGTTAAAGAATTAAAAGCTGTAGTTTTAAATAAAAAAAAATTGTTATGAGACTAATTTTATTTTATTATTTACTAAATTTGAAATTGATAATTTTTAAGAATCTCTTTTTTAAACCACTGGTGAATATATTTGATTCATTAATCTTCATTGTATTATCGTAAATTTTAATTCAAAATGTTCTCAAAACATAATTTATCTGACTTAATGTAAAAAGAAATAAATGAAGTTAAAATACGAAGTCGCTGGAGACTATGCGATTTTATGCAAAAAAGAAAGCTCATAAAATATTCTGAAAATCGTTTCAAATGACATTTAGATGGGCACTAGGGATTTTTTAACTGATTTAAAATTTTATTCCAGGCAATGATATTGATTATTAAACTTGTCGCTTATTGTATAATTCCATTTGTTATAATTTGAATTTTAATACAGTTCTACATCTTATAAGTCTTGCTTAATTATTATTTTATTGTAAAATCAAATAATTTTCTTCTTTATTTTTATGAACACAAAAGAATATATGCATTCCCTTACGACAATGCATTAGGAAATTTAACCCATAGAAAAATTGTAAAAATGTTAAACATACAAGCCCTTCTACGGTAAACTTGCAGAATAGTGTAGTATAATAAGACTATTAATAAAAAAACTTTTAAATAACTTTTAATAAAAAACTTTTAATAAAAAAACTTTTAAAACGTCATTTTTCTGGAGGTTACGAGAAACATACTTAGTATTCACAATATTTTACTATGACGAAATGTGATATTTTAATGGCAAAGTAAAAAAATTAAGATTTTAATTCATTAAGGGTTATAAAATATTTTAACAATACTATTTTTTCGATACTAGGAAATCAAACCAGTTTTAGTAATTCTTAAAAATACACATACACAAGTAGAACAAGAAATAAATTCCTTTCCCCAAAAAATTATGCAAATATATACATTTTTTGTTTTGTTTCAGGAAATAAATAATTATCCCTAATTTTGAGAAATAATTTTACCATTATATGAAGTAAAAAATGTTTTAATAAGTTAAAATTTTTTTCAAAAAGTTCAAAAGATCGGACACGTTTAATTTATAACAGCTAGAACCTCATCAAAGTAAAAATTATAAATATATTTTTTAAGCAAGTTTTATGCAGTGTTATGCATAACAATTGAAAAACGATTTCCAATTCCTACAAAGAATTACTACGTTTTGAAATTATAAGGTAATTTTAAAGAAAAGAAGAAAAAAATATATATATTCTGACAAAGCGAAAATACGACGCGATAAGCAACAGTGACGCTGTTTCCAGGTGGCTAGAATTAATTTTTATCTATTGTCCAGAAGGGGAAAACAATATCTTTACCAAATTTGTCACACTTAAAAGTTGTTAACAATGTAGCAAATATTAAACAATGCAGGAAATGGAGAAATTTAATTATAAAAGAATCTTCTTTCAGAGCAATGGATTAATATATTATGTCATCCATTCTTTAAAATTATATTTAAAGCATGCATTTTAGAAAAAAAAAGTTTAAATATTTTTTTCAGAATTCAAAAACCCGATGAAAATGAATATAAATATAAAATGAATGTGCATGAATATAATATTAAAATGAATGATAAAATGAATATAGTTATGCTTTGAATAATCCATTCACTAATGATTATTTCTAATTCTATACAATAAAGGAATGATTTCTTTTACAACGATCTTTGAAATCACATCCATAAAACTATGCATTTTGTATAAGAAATATTTTTTTTCTCCAAAATATGTGTAACAAAAATGAATATAAGATCTCTTTATTGTATAATGGGTAAAAAATAAACATTTTAATACACAATTAATCATTCTCTTGTTAATGCACCATGAAACCTCATGATAAACACTAGACAATGTTTCGTTGTCAAAAACAGTAAAAAATGAAATAAAATTATCAAAAACTGCAATTTGAAATTTAAGTAAAATAAATCGCAATATTGTGTTGATATCTCAGTAATGATAATTTTACTTTGAAATACTGAAAAATGTATTAAATAATAATAATAAAATGTATCCATAAGTCTTAAAAATTAATACACAATAGTTTTATTTTTTAATGAATGGGCCAAAAAGGCAATGAAGGAGTCAGTCGATTTCAATTTATTCACGATATTAATGCAAAAACTTTAAGTTGGCTATAAGCAAATGTGTTGTGTAAGAGAAATAAAAAGAGTAGCTGATTCCTTTCAACCTAAAATCGCAAATTGTTACAACTCCCCGTATTGACACTATGCTATCTGAAAACGGCCTGAGCCGACAGCTCTGAAAGAAAAGAAGGGTGTCGGGTGATCCCCGACCCTACAGGGGGAGGAAAGGAAATCCTAGAAATGCAAAGCATTCTCCCCTTGTATCCTCAGGGTTCCGTCTCCTTAACGGGAATAAAGATAAAAGGAGAAATCTGTGAATGGGTTGAAACGTGACCGGACTGGTTATTCTCGGAATAATCGTAACACTGAATTGCATATCACTGAAATCTATCGGAACAGCGACTTCTCACTTTTCAGTGAAGTCGCTGCAAAGTTATAAATCACAGCGGGCCTCACACTGATAGTGACCTTGACTTTCGAATATTCTATATGATCATTGTATTGCCTGTGACGTGAGTCGTACCGTCTCTGGACGGTCACACGTGACCCCAACAATAGTAATTCACTTATTTACTTCGCTGGCGCCATCTATCGGTAGAATTTAGAAATAAAAAAATTTAAAGAAATGACATTTATTTTTAATTTAACTTTTTCAGAAAATTCTTTAATTTAATAAATAAATTAAATAAATATTATTGAAAAAGGATTTAAAAAATATGTTAAAATAGATAAATTAATTCGATCACGTGTTTCGTACATCAGTAAATGAAGTATTAAATATTATTAATAAATTTTAAATTTAATAACAATTAAAATTTTTTAATTAATAATATGATTGAAATAACAGATATTTGGAACAAATATTTAAAAATAGCAATAGCAAAATTATTTGTTACTCAAAAAAAGGTGGATTATGCATCTCTAATCCCAGGTAGCACATCCTGTATCATAATATTGTACAATATTGTGTGATATTAAACAATATTGCGAATATTGATCAATATTGTACAATATTTGTGGGCTTCTAGGGATATGTACTTAAAAAAAAATTCTGAAGAAGATTTTCATGAATGAAATATGTCGAAGCATCCAGTTGATTTATATGTTCTGTTCCTTGTTAAATTAAGGACTGGAATTTCAAATGAATTTTTATCTATTTTGTTTAGAATTTCAGATTTTACTGTTTTAAGATATTTTCATTTAGTAACAAAAGTTTTATATGAAATTTTAAAATTGTTACCTTTATTTCCTCCAAAGTCATTAATTATTGAAACCATGACTAAACAGTTTGGTTCTAAAAATAAATACTCCAGTCATTATTGACCGCGCTGAATTTCCTATATAGAAACCTAGCAATCTAATAGAGCAGCAAATGAATTCCAGTTTTTAAAAGGAAACAAATACTTTAAAATATATGTCAGTCGCAATGCCTTCAGGAGCAATCAGCTTCACTTTGCCATTATACTGCGGTTGCATACATGACAAAAAACTTTTTATTAAAAGCCATCTGATGGATGTATTAGAATCGAATGATGTTGTCAGGACATATAAAGATTTTCAACAAAAGTTACAAAAGGTGAAATATAAATTTTTAAACGACTGTATTCAGCTTAATATTACTGAAAGAATTGATAACTGCAAGATATCCAATGTAAGGGTTACAGTAGAAAGAGCCATTTCAAGAAAAATGTACAAATGTTAAAGGACTGTCCTTTATATAAATGTCAATTCAGTATTTTATATTACTTACATGTTGTATAACTTACACAAAACATAATTAATTAACATAAAATAATTCTTGTATTCAATTTTTAGTTTTCAGCATTCTAATAAAATGCATTAAGAGGTTTTACTTTTTTCTATAAACCTTTAAAGTTTTCTTTTTCTTTTAGTAATTCATATTATTTTGTTATTGTCATGTAATCATTTCTAATAACAGAAAAGAATAATGGATATCCCCAGAAAGAATTATTACTCGTTTTCAAATACATTTGACAATTTATAATGGTTTCAAGGTGAATTTATGTCTAGCAACTATTTCTGTTGTTAAAAATGAAATTTCATTAGTTTCTTTATTTAAACTGAAATGTATCGTTATCATAATATCATGCTATACCATTGTGCACCTCAGTGATTTCTGTTTTAAAAAAGATAGGTCTTTTCATTGAAAATCAATTTCCATAGTAGCACTTATTATATATTTTTTATTTCCAACTTCCGTGTTACATGGATGTTTCACTCTTTTTTTTTCTTTCTATTTCTTTAATATATTGATTTTGAATCATAAAATTCTGTAAAAGCATAAAAGTGTTTCTTCCAACTTTAAATTCATTGAGTGTAATTTTTATCAACGTAACTTTAAAATACTTTTCAGAAAGAATTTCCTTTAAAAGTATATTGCTCAACATCATGTTTTCATTAGTAATAATAATAAAAAAAACTGTTGTTTAGTATTTAGGATGTTTCTGTTGAATAAAATTGATTTCATCATTTACTCTGACATTCTTGTCATGCTATGTTTATATTCTTTTTAAGTGTTTAGAAAAATAAATGTTGATGAACAGTTTTTAAGTGTCTAGAAAATAAATGTTGATGAACAGTTTTAATGTTTTTTAATAGGCGAGTACATTGAAATATCCATTTGATCAAATTTTTCAAATAATTATCATATGTATTTTATCTATATTTTGTGTAATGTGCAAATTAAATACAAATTAAAGGAAGATAAATTAAAAGGAAATAACTGATTACTAAGCTGTCTAATTCCTAGATTTTTTTTTTAAAAATGCTGTCGATACTTTTTATATTTCATAATTTGTAATTGTAAACAAAATTTATTCAATATATACAAATTTGAATTTAATGTTTTTTTCCTCTGAGCAAATTGAAAACATCAGGGTCCTGATATTAATAAAAATCATTACATAAGGAAAAAATGTAATAATTTTTTTAGAAAGCTCCAAAATATAAATTTATTTAAGCGTAATAATTATTTTTAAAAAACTATTCATAAAATTCAACGTTCAATAATACTTAAATGATATGTAAAAAAGAAAATATGTAATTAAAAAAAAACTGCCATAGCCATTAGTCAAAATTTATCTTTTGGGCAAAAAAAAAAGTTTAACAATGCTATCAAAAGTTTAACAATTTACTATCATAGTTATGATAGCAAATTTTCCATTTTAAGTCTGTGTCTATCCCCATATCCTATGGCGACATGTGCAAATTTGATAACATCAGAAATTTCTTCAACTTGTAAATAATATTTTATGGGCTCATTTGAAGAAAACCAACTTTTTTACTCCACTGATTTCAGAAATATTTAACTTTTTTTAATTGTGGTACTGAATTGAAGACTTGCTAATGGCATTTTTTGCTTCTTCAACTTCAGATTAGAAAGTGTTGTATTTGTGGTGATTTCTATATAAGCCAGTTAATATCCTTCGAGCTGAAGGGTCCCTTTTGCT
>JAOUZG010050968.1:15947378-15962222 GCA_026289955.1 Argiope argentata
CTATATAAGCCAGTTAATATCCTTCGAGCTGAAGGGTCCCTTTTGCTCGATCGGTATAATACTCGGATACAGGCCCAAGCGTCGCAGGTTCGTACTGCGACCTTCAATCTCTACATATTCATCATGTGTAATAACTTTATATTTATAATTTATTTTTTATGTAATATCTGTAATCGTTTAAGAAATTTATTTCCCCCCTTGTTGGGCAAAAAGTATTAACATTTCTTTTCTTTCACCGTAAATAAATTAACAGCACAAATGCATTCCAGCAGGAATAAAATTGGATGACTGCACTCGCTTTGAAAATTTTACAAGCAAGAAATCTAGATTCATATGGTTTTAATTGGACTCCAGAAATAACTAGGAAAAACGAGTTCTCCCGAACGTTGTCAGTTAAAACGCGTTTTTCCTAGTTAATTCGGGTTCCTAGTTTCGGCTGTTTTCGGGTTTTCATTGTAACCTATTCATTTTAAATCAATTTAAAATTTCGTAACTTCGGTCACTCAGTGATTTTAATGTAACTTAATAGTATTTCATAGTTTAATTTAGTTAACTTACTATTAAGCTTCCTTTAAACTGATACGATGACATTATATTTTGCTACTTGCTTTATTTTGATCTCGAATGTGCTGCACGTGCTTGGCATGATTTTTTTCTCGCCTGTACAAGTGTATATATAAACAATATTGACCGATTAATAATTGTGTATTTATTTTAATGTAAATATAATTCCTTATTTTTTCCAATATGTTGTTCTTTTTTTTACCATAAATAACTGAATTGTATTATTCGTCAACGATATTAAATCATCATTGTCAATCAAATAGTGAAATAGAAATGTATGTTTCATGGAAAATGTTACGTAATCAAATTCAAGTAATAATTGCATGTTTTTATAAATTTTCATTAAGATCTAAAAAAAAAAAAACTAGAGAATATTCTGAAGATGAAGAAACTATTAAAGAAAGAAGTGTTATCTTTAAAGATAAAGATTTTGTCTGAATGTTAACATTTATTAATAATTTGTGGTATTTACATAACATAAAATAACGGTTTTCGTAAATTTCGAATTTCTTTGTTATTTTGTATTAAAGTCAGCACATTCAAGAAACCAAAAATGATTTACTTTTGTTTCAGCAGTAGCTAGAAGCAAAGTTACTGGCAAAATTACAACCCAGAAGTGAAATTTTTTAAACCGATAGTAACAAGGAGAAGGCACGAAGTTAAAAATTGAATCCGGGATGAGAATTTTATAATGGTAGTATACATTTAGAATATTCATTTATGAAAATATTAAGGCTCAATAGCCGGTCAATTTCGAGAAAATAGCCCCGAAACTCTCAACATAGCTCACATACTAATAACGTGTCTCAGCCAGTGAGCGTTCAAATAGTACAGTGGTTAAGGTGCTGGTATGACCATCAAGCGACCCGGATTTGGCACCGGGGTAGTATTTTTTGTTTTCTTTCTAAGTTATTTTAATTTAATTTAAAATTTAAAAGTTTTAATTAATATCCTTTTTTATATTTTTTATACAAAAAGCAAATATTTATTTTCCCAATTCTTGAATTGTAATTTAAATTTTAGAAGAAAAATTATTATAAATAAGAATGCATTTTTTTAATATTCAGAGTTACTTAAATTAACAATTTAATGATGGTTTCAATTAATATGATACTCATTCTTTGTATGGAAAAAAATGTATTTTCTCTTAATATATAAGTTTAAACTTGTGTTTTAAAAGAAAAATAATTGTCTATTCAGATTGTTCTTGAATTATAATCAAAATTTAATTCTTAAGTGTTAAAATATTTATAAATATAATTTGAATTAAAAAAATAAATACCTATTTTTATATTAAAATCATCATAAAATTTCATTTTTTTGGATCTTGATAAAGATAAATTATTTGTTATAACTCAACAAAATTTATGTTGGGAATTGAAAAGAGCAGCGCTGTATTTTTAAAAACTTAACATGCTTGTACTTTAATTTGATAAAACATGTCTTTGTCTTATACCTATATCATAATTTATAATCATATACTATTTTCCAATGAATGTAAAACCTTGAAAAAAAAATAAGAGTTCAGATTTTCAAATTCTATTTCTCATATACTTTTTTTGTGTTAAGAAACTTGAAAAATGAATAGAAATGTTTGATTGCCTTCATTAGAAGTTGTTTTAATAAATATCTATTTGGCAGGAATTGCGATTTTTACTTTTAACAAAGTTGGTTTAACAACGGTAATCCCCCAAAAGTTTAAAACTAATATACAAGAATGTATTTACAATTGCTAACTAATTTTAATTAAAATTAATTGCCCCAAATTAGATTTATATCTCTACACAAATAATAAATAACACAAAGAAGCTTTGACTGAGTTATATTCACAAAAGATTTCTTGAATTTCTTTTTTAAAAAAAGATATTATACAGTTCAATTCATTAAAAGGAAGCCTTCAGAATATATATTTAGAATTATGAAAACTAAGAATTTTCATCCTTTTCGAAAAAAAATTAAGTAATTTCTGATCAATTCTTAGAAATTTTTTTTAAAAAAAAGGAGATACTAAAGTAGTTTTTACAGGTCTCTCTCTTTTTAAAAAGAATCAACAATAAATTTTGGAAAAAGATTTCATACTAGTTTTAACCTTTAAAAAATAATTGCAATAGTAAATAAAATTGTAAAAAAAAGTCTAATATATAGTTTATGATTCTATGACTTCCATCTCCAATAACATGGATAGCATTGACATAAGCATGTGCACAATAATTTTTTTGGGGAGGGGATCTTTTATAATCTGTTTTTATAAAGGGTTTTTTTTTCATATATTTGAAAAAAAATAATCCTTCTAATGAATGCAACAAAATAAAAATTGCTCACCAATTTTTAGCACAAGACAGAAATTTGAAATAAACCATCATTAATAATATAGAATAGAACCACAATAACTAAGATTTTTTTTAATGCAAAATTACACAGGAAATCAAGGAGTTGAAGCTGAATTGAAAAAACATCTACGCCTTTTGGAAAATTTAACATGAATAATCACTACTGTATGAACTAACATTTTTATATTTAAAATAAATTTTTTTTTTTTTGCATAGCTATGAACAATCTTTACAGCTTCATTTACTACAATAAAACTTTTAACAACTAAACAATGGCTAACTGAAATAAAAGGAAGCAAAAAAGATACCCCATTTTTTCTTCTTCTTAAAACAAAAAGATAATGTTTTGAAAACCAAACATAGGGAGTATAATGAGTTGAATAATAAAACAATGTCAGGGTGGCCAGCATTTCTGGTGTTCGGCTTTCCTCAACTTTCCAGGTTTTTAAAGAAATTTTTCAGATGTTTTCAATATCTACAGAACAATGTCACTTTATTTAATTCTCTTTAATCATTGCACAATATGTTTTTAACTTTATTCAGAAAATTAGTTTACTAAAATCAATATGAAATAAAATTTAATTTTTAGCGAAAAATCTTCACATTTAATTTCAGATAAACTTCAATCCTGTAAAACATTTCCCCTTTTTAGTAAATATATTAACCAACACTAGAAGATGCATGCCCATCCAGATCGATGTTTAGCCTAACACTCATATCTCAGAACTCTTTTCCAAATTTACTCAAGAAAAATGTTGTACAAAAATATATGCACATTGCTGGAGTGCGTAAGAATGAAATGATTTGTTTCCTTCCAGTAGGATTTCTCCTGTCCTTACAATTTACAAACATACCAATCAGAACTGACCAGTAATTTTGTGAACAGGGAAAGAAAAAACATTAACAAATGCAAAATGAAATATTTGCATCAAAATAAGAAAAATTCTTCAATAGAATCAACTATTGTTCCTTTCATATTATACTGTTATTGAGATACATTTCAGAAATGAGCAGAATAATTAAAGAACACTTCATATATCATTAAATGGAATAAATGCTCACATCAAGACATATAACAAATATCAGTTAATAGTTCAAGTAAATATTAGTATTGCACTCTCTATATATTCAAATATTAAGGACTTTCCTCACTACTCTTTTTACACAAATACAATACTAAGAAACATTATATAATTTTCTGCTTCCTTTCTTATAGTGTTTTTTATATTGTAATTAAGAGACATTTCAGAAATAAAAGGAACAATAAATAAGGAACACTTATATGTCATGAAATGGAATTACAACAGAAAGACATAATAAAAAATTCAAGCAATTTATGCATTCGATTATAAAACATAGATAATCAGTTCTTTCCAAAAATTTCAGTTCCTTATATTAATATTCCTGCGTTTATATTCATCAAATATCACAAGCATAGCAACAAAATTTAATTTTGACAACATATCATCCAATTTAAGATTTTCCGACGAAGACTTTCTAAATACCCGCATCACAATCGCACTTTCCCTAATTGACATTTTGTGCAATGCAGCACTAAATATTTGTAAATATGATACACTTGAAGGTTTTGGCCCATCTTTTGGAATTATATTACAAGTAATGGAATGTACAAAATCCTTTATAACACTCAAAATTGGTTCTTCTTCAAAATTAACCGGAAAATCATACCCTGGATTGATATCATGGTAATTAAGAGGTAAACTAATACAATCATTTAAGTAATCAGAAAAAACAGCTTTTACATGAGGAAAATTACAGAAATGACTCACAGTTATATTTCGCAGAGAAGTGCGTGTTGAAAATAAACTTTCAGTCATCGCCACTTTTCGTAATAAGCACATATTTTCAGTTTTTTGAAAATAATTATTTGCAAATTGCTCAAAAGAAACACCAAGAGAAGTACGAGATCCAACTCTCCTTTCCTGCTCATGATATACGTGATTCTCTGAGGAAGTAGTAGTATTCATACTTGAATCATTATCATTCAAAGTAGAAGGACCAGGAATAGCTAAATATTCAAAATTCTCAGGTGAAACAGTCTGGTTATCATTCTGAATGGAATGGTCATCAGCGACAGAAGTATTATCACTCAGTATGCATACAGAATTCTCTGATGAAGTAGTAGTATCCATACTTGAATCATTATCATTCAAAGTAGAAGCGCCAGGGAATGCTAAATGTTCGAAATTCCAATGTGAAACAGCCTGGTTATCATTCTGAATGGAGTGGTCATCAGCGACAGAAGTATTATCACTCTGAATGCATACAGGATTCTCTAAGGAAGTAGTGGCATCCATTCCTGAATGATTATTATTCAAAGCAGCTTCAATTGTTATATGTTCAAAATTCCTATGTGAAACAGTTTGGTTATCATTCTGAGTGGCGTGGCCATCAGCAACAGAAGTATTAAAGCTCTGTATAGGTACAATATTCTCCAAGTAAGTAGTAGTATCTGTACTTGAATTATTATCATTCGAAGTAGAAGTGCCAGAAGTTGCTAAATGTTCAAAATTCCCATGTGAAACCGCCTGGTTATCATTCTGAATGGACTGGTCATCAGCGACAGAAGTATTATCACTCTGTATGCATACAGAATTCTCTGAGGAAGAAATAGTATCCATACTTGAATCATTATTATTCAAAGTAGAAGCACCAGGAAATGCTAAATGTTCAAAATTCCAATGTGGAACAGCCTGGTTATCATTCTGAATGGAGTGGTCATCAGCGACAGAAGTATGATTCCTCTGAATGCATACAGAATTCTCTAAGGAAGTAGTGGCATCCATTCCTGAATGATTATTATTCAAAGCAGCTTCAATTGTTATATGTTCAAAATTCCTATGTGAAACAGTTTGGTTATCATTCTGAGTGGCGTGGCCATCAGCAACAGAAGTATTAAAGCTCTGTATAGGTACAATATTCTCCAAGTAAGTAGTAGTATCTGTACTTGAATTATTATCATTCGAAGTAGAAGTGCCAGAAGTTGCTAAATGTTCAAAATTCCCATGTGAAACCGCCTGGTTATCATTCTGAATGGACTGGTCATCAGCGACAGAAGTATTATCACTCTGTATGCATACAGAATTCTCTGAGGAAGAAATAGTATCCATACTTGAATCATTATTATTCAAAGTAGAAGCACCAGGAAATGCTAAATGTTCAAAATTCCAATGTGGAACAGCCTGGTTATCATTCTGAATGGAGTGGTCATCAGCGACAGAAGTATGATTCCTCTGAATGCATACAGAATTCTCTAAGGAAGTAGTGGCATCCATTCCTGAATGATTATTATTCAAAGCAGCTTCAATTGTTATATGTTCAAAATTCCTATGTGAAACAGTTCTGCTATCATTCTGGGTGGCATGGCCATCAGCAACAGAAGTATTAATGCTCCATATAGGTACAATATTTTCCGAGTAAGTAGTAGTATCCGTACCTGAATTATTATCATTCGAAGTAGAAGTGCCAGAAGTTACTAAATGTTCAAAATTCCCATGTGAAACCGCCTGGTTATCATTCTGAATGGACTGGTCATCAGCGACAGAAGTATTATCACTCTGTATGCATACAGAATTCTCTGAGGAAGTAGTGGCATCCATACTTGAATGATTATTATTCAAAGCAGCTTTAATTGCTAAATGTTTAAAATTCCCATGTGAAACAGCCTGGTTACCATTTGGAATGGAGTGGTCATCAGCGACAGAAGTATGAGCGCTCTGTATGCATACAGGATGATTATCTGAGGGAGTAGTAGTATCTACACTGAAATGATTATTATTCAAATTAGAAGTGTCAGGAATTGCTATAAGTTTAAAATTCTCATGTGAAACTGCCTGGTTATCATTCTGAATGGAGTGGTCATCAGTGACAGAAGTATTAATGCTCCTCATGCAAAAAGGAATTGTTTCTAGAGAAACTGCAGGTATTGGAGAAACAATTACTGGATTATTAAGAAATTGGTTCTGCATTGCTTTTTCAAAAGGAAGCTTTTTGATTTGTTTTTTATCGCAATCCAATTGTATTTTTCCAGTTGTTCCATTTCTAACTAAATGCAAATTTGAAGTTGTACGAGTAGTCGAGGGTTTAACATCATTTTCGGCACGTTTATTTTCAGAAACAAATTTTGATAGCACTTTCATACTTTTTAGAATATTTTCCATCTGCATAGCTTTTGATGGAATTTTGCTACCACTTTTCCTGGGAGTATCCATACGCAAATTAGATACTTTACGAGTAATTGATGATTTAACCTTAGCTTTTACATCATTTTTGACACATTTACTTTTAGAAACAAATTTTGTAAGCACTTTTATACTTCTTCTAATATTTTCTCTTTCCACAGCCTCTAAATGAGTTTTGGGAGCACTTTTCCAGGGTATGTCCATAAGTAAATTAGAAGTTTGAGTAATTGAGGATTTAACCTTAGATTTTACATCATTTTTAGCAAATTTATTTTTAGACTGATATTTTGTAAGCACTTTTAAACTTCTTTTAAAATTTTTTCTTCGCGCAGCTTTTGATGGAGTTTTGGCACCATTTTTCCTGGACGTATTTGTATTTCTCACATAATCTATCATATTTACGCTTCTTTCTACTTTATCAAAAGAATTGCCCTTTCGCTGCCATACAGATTTTGAAGTCGTAATATCCCCTTTTTTGACATCTAGATTACTAGAATATATCCGATCACTTTTTAAAATATAATTTTCACTAGTTTTTAGATCAGAAACAGTAGAATTTAATGTTTTCTTATCAAAAGAATTTATTTTTGACGATCCAGCCCTGTTTGCAACTGATTCCTTTTTTTCAGGAGCTAATTCACATTCTTCTATTTTTTTACTGGAAGAGTTCTTTATTGCGCAAGACTCATTCCTAGGTTTCGAAAATCTTTTCACCAGGTCTATTAGTGAAAAGTAACTTTGATTAATCAAAGGACTTGTAAATAAATGTGCTTTACCAAAAACAATTGGTTTTTCAGGAGCTTGCGCAGTTGAAATTTTGTTGGATTTTTCTGGTAATTTATTATCAGATTCATTTTCAGATGTTTTATGATTTCCTTTGTTACGGTTTAAAAAATCACTGGCAGATTTCAATTCATTGGCATCTGCTACAGAATTCGAATTTTCTACATGTAATTGTGATTTAAATATCTCTCCAGAATTATTCTGCTCATTATTTAAATAGTTTTTTAGATTTTTTCTTGTGCGTTGATATTTAGAACCAGAGCTTACTGTTTCATTAATAGAAGACATTTTGTCTTTAAAGTTATCTTCAGAACCAGAAACATAATAATCAGTACCGTCATCACTAAACAAACTAAATTCCGAATCAACGTCTTTCTGATAATTATTTTTACCATAACTGCTGCTAGGAATATTTTCTGTTGATTCCAAATCCTTTTCTGCACATAAATCTCCAACAACAGTAGAAAAAGATCCATTATTTTCACTACACACTGGTAAACTTCCAGAAATTTTTTTTCTTCCATATGTCTTTTTTGATAGTAAAATATTTGAATCTCTTAAAAGCTCAGACATCTTCGGAAAATCAGAAGATTCATTCCCATCACACTTCAAGTTATCTTTTCCAAATGCTGAATCAATAGACATTATCTGGCTTTCTTATAATAATATATGCAAGTGAATGGATTCGAGTACATTAAATCTAAAAGGAAAAAGAATAAAAAGAATAAACAAACAGATATGCATACACTAAACAAAATAAGGAAAAAAAATTCTAAATTCTTATAAGAATAAAAAATAATTCTGTATTAACTATCTGGTAGCATTTAATCATCGACAATGGGATGAGCAATTAACCCTCAAAGATCCGATATTAGTCTATTATCTTTGTTCACCAATGGCATACAATTAATACACAAATGCTGAATAATTTTAAGGAGAGAAAAAAATTAAATCACTTTTTAAATTTTTGCAGCAGCAATTATCACTAAAAAAGTATTACAAAAATATTGAAACAAAGTATTGAAAAAATAGAAAAAGGACAAAAAGGATGCAATATCAAAATTTTTAGCAACATCTATTTATATGCAATAACCAAAACAATTTTACAATAGACAAAAATGTAAGAATTACGACAACTTATTTTTTAAATTATGAATAGTTTTTGCATTTCCAAAATCATTACAAATGCATGCTTTGAATAATTATTTAAAAAATGGATATATATTATGTATATATATATATATATATATATATATATATATATTATAGCTATGATCTAGTTAATGCTTTAATCAGTTCTATCAAAAAAAAATCATTCCACTCTCTTAACAAAACTTACAAACTTTGCAATTTTTGTGCTTTCACATTCTGAACCAGTCATAAATTATTATTTTGATTTCTTCAATTTCTATATATTTATCTAGTTTGCAGAATATTTATCTAATTCTTGAATAGTATTTTCACAAAATTAGAGTTAATGCATCTATCTATATGATTCCAATTTATCAATATCCCAAATCTATTAATTACATAAGATTGAACTTAACATTATTGAATATACGATTCGATCTATTTTTTCAGAACTTTCTGAAGATTGATATTGATTTTAGAACAGAACCTGCCTTTTCATACCTACAAAAGAGCAGAAACAAGTTCCTGTATAATTGAGCTAACACTTCTTTTATTACATTTTAAAATTAATAACTAAACAAATTGATAAGCTATGCAGATGTTCTAATTAATGCCTATTTTTAATAGATATAATTCATTTCAATTCAGGGAAAGGCAGAATCTTCGGCTCCAACAGTTAAAAGTAAATGAATAACACACATTTCTAGCTTATTATCAAGATAAACATGATAAATAAATTATATTCTGAAACAGTTATATTTTTGTGCTGCTCAATTCAGCGTCCTCAAACTGCCACTTTTTGCTAAGGTGGTATGACATGGAAGAATGGAATTTGTCATTTTTTCTGTTTAATTCTTAATTAACTCAAAACTGCACATTGATTGCTTGTATGGCTAATACAAGAGGCAGCTTCATGTTCAGTAATGACACATTAGATATTTATATATTATCATTAAACATGGTCAAGGCTATCTACTTTTATATTAATCTCAAAATGCCATTAAAAATTTAATAACCAATTAAAAAAATGTTTAAACATAATAATTATTTGGTAAAAAAAGTGAATTACCATATTTTAAGAACAGAATTAAATCTTTCATTACTCACCATAATTTAATGTTTAGGTCTTTTGGTGAAAACAAAAATTGCTTTGCAGTATTTTATTGTGAATTAGTATTCTTTTCTCAATATTACAAGTTATCAGCAGTTTTCACACCCCACGGCTGCAAATAATACAAGTTTATATTACTGTTAAATGTAAACACCTCCTTTCGTCTTTCTTCTCACCCCTATTCTAACTAAGTAAATGCATCCTGCCATAAGTGCAAAGCTATGGAGGAAATTTGAATATAAGAATGAAGTGCAGTTTAAATATAAACCTTCCAGAATTTAAATATCCACAATTAAAGAGGATTAGAATAAAGATTAAAAAAAAATGCATAAATTGCACTTATGTGTTAGTTATTATGAAATATAGTTTTAAAGATTGAAAAAAGCAAGGAAAGGAAGAACAACTTTGGATTTGAAATAGCATATTAAAAGAAGATTTATATTTACTTATAGAAAGCACACACACCCAATTTATGTATATTACCAAGAATTTGGACATAATTTATACATGTGGAAGATATATTACCTCTCGTGCTCTTTAATTGTAAGTCACACAAAATTAAGTTACAATTAAATAATTTGGATGAAAAAAAAATGTTATCAGCATACAAAAAATTTAATGATTGCTTACAAAAAGATATTACAATGCAATATCATTTTGCCCAAGTATTTGGACATTAAAATCTACACATTTTTCAGCCATTAGTTTTATGGAGCTAAAGGATCTAATTCATAATAAATGAGGAATGATCTTTTTGTATGGCCTAACATACATTTTTTAAATACCTATTTCACTTTCAATGAACATATGTGAAAATACATCTGATGTGTGATTGAATGTTTTAAATGAGGAATAAGCTGAAACAAGTTTTAATGCCCATAAAAATTCAGTTATAAATTATTGTCTGGAAATAAAGAATATGAAATTGATTTATTTTCTAACCTTAAATTTAATATCAATGATGATGAGGCATACAGTCTTGTATATTTTCCTCTTTTAGCATGACTAATAAGTACCAGTTTTTTCATATTACTTAGGGTTTATTATCTCCTTACAAAGCAAGCAGCACACAATAAATAGATTTTGTCAAACTTCTTAAATCCATTCAGCATAATCAGGATTGTGTTTTTAGTACACCCAATATGAATTAAATATGGATTTTGAGCAGCTCGTTGATTTAAAAAAAATCTGATTTACTATGAATTAGTTAACAGTTTCTAAAATAATAAAAGCTATTCAATAATCTTATGATTGTTTAAACACCACCACTCTGCTTCCCCAGATTAAATGTTGCTAATACTGTCACAGAAATGTACTCTATTCTTTCACACAGTTACAAAAGTCTTGTGCATGCTCATTAATTGCAATTTATGAATCTTATGAGAAAAAGAATATCTATCACATGTATTGTAAAATGAATAACAGAAAAAAAGCAGAGAGAGAAGTGGTAAGTATCCACATTACACAATTACAAATGGTATTGTTTCAGTTTTAGAAGTTATGACTACAGTGTTTTATTCTAGAAATCTTTCATGATTGGTTTTTTAAGATGGGGAGGGGGGACCCTGTTGTAAAGAAATTTTCAAATTTTCCAAGCGCAGCCTCAACCCTGATCAGTAGAGTAAAAATATTACAGAATACAGGATTGAAAATGTTAAAAAATATAACCAGTAAAATATGTAGTGCTATTAATAATTATTGCAAAAAAAAAAAAACCTTTTTATTTTAAGGAAAAATACTATCCACTTTTATTTTGATATTTTTGCAATTAGTAAACAATCTTTAGTTGAATATTATCTCGAATTTATTACAAGTATATGAAATTTATCCTGAATCAGGGCTAAGACTCCAGTATTGTATATGATTTATCAAGATGAAGATGAATCAAATAAATTAGGTTTTGGATTTTAAATATTTAATTTATTTAAAATAAACAGCTATTATTTTTTATTTAACATAAATCCTCTATTTTTTTAAACGTAGATGTAAGAAAGTTTTTCCCTTAAAAAGGTATTTCAGTGGAAAATTTTTTAAAGTCCTTGCTCTAACAGAATCAAAAGTCAGTGATGTATTTGCTGCTCATATGAATATAGTGGTAGCAAAGAACTCTTCAATAACAGTAAATGAGGAAAATAGTGGTAGAGGGTTAAGCTATTATATATATATACCATTACAACTTTCTTTTTTCCATCAACTACATTAGAAAGTAAATAGAATTAAATTATTGATGATGGATTTGAATACTATATATAAAAATTGAAATCTGATGTAATTATTAAATATTGCGCAGTGATATAGAATATGAAGAAAAAATTTTTAAGAAGCACTATTGTCAATACATTATTTCCTTTGAACTATATGTATGTATATATTTTAGACTTGAAATATTTTTAAGTCAGGCATACTCGGTTACAGATACAGGATGGTAAAGGAAACAAATTTCCCTGACTTCTAGATAATTTAATTTGTTTCCTGGCCTTCTCCCTACTCAGAATCACAATATATGTACAAATATATAGTATTAAAATATCACTTTTACTAGTTATTTAAATATCTAAATGAAATTCAATTTTTAAATCATGGAATTATCACCTTTAAAAAAGTTATTAAACGAGCGCATCATATTTCTTATATGGAAAAAATACTGGAAATTTCAACAAAAAACTTTGCCTAAGAATTATAAGAAGCATTAAACTACTCTTAGCAATACAAGTTAAATTATTTTAATACTAAAGATTATGAACTTAGCTCAAAATTTAAATATTTAGCGTTCTTTTCAAAAGTATAATAAATGCATGTTGCAGCTTAAAATATAAAACTAACGCCTTTACATGCAACTAAAATATGGTTTTGAAAAGGTTTAAAATGGAAAAAGAAGGGACTACAAAGATATTTCTTTTTTTCTTTAATAAAACCTGATAATTTATTTTCCATAGTTAAAAAACTTACGTGTGTGTGTGTGTGTATATATATATATATTAAAATTTATGTTTTATAAAACTTCATCTTAAAAAATTATTTATAAACTGATTTTTTTTTTGAAAATTTTTTTAATTAGAAAGATACTAGTTTAGTAATGAGTAAAAAATTGTTATCTAATACAAATAAAATACATAAAATTAAAAATTGTTATTTTTCAAATTAAAACACCAATTATTAACATATTAATAAAACAATTTTAAGTTATTTTTGAAAAATTTTGAGCTTGTAGTTTCTCTAAAATTTTAAAACTGTTTTTGAGCTAGCTGTCTCAAAAATTATCATTTATTGATTTTTGCTTTTTATATATTTGAGCTGGTACTCTTGTTCTGCTGTTTTCTTTTCAAATTTTTGCTTAATTCCTTCCTTTAGTTTCTATACTTTGTACTGATCATACTTGGCAAGTAAATTCCTAATTATTAAAATTATTTTGTACTTCAAAATTACTTATTCCATTATTTGTTTTAATGCAGTGATAAAAATTTCCCTCACGTAATGAAAATTTGTTCTTAAATTTGTTGCTAAATTAAATTATATCAAAAGTACTTCAAAAATTATGATTTTATTCATAAAATTTTGGCTTATTATAATGAAAAATAAAAAGCAAACTTCAAAATTCCACTCAGGAATAGTCTACAAGTTATCCTTTATAAAGTTATACATTAAAGTACTGTACTATAATAGTTCAAACAAAAGAGGATTGTTAACAATCCACAGAAGCTATAATTCCAAAACTACATCCACTAAATGGATTTTCAAATGAAACAGGAAAAAAAGTTACTCAAGACAGAATTTTTATGCAAACACTTGATATGCAATTAAACAAACAAACCTTAATATAAGTGATATATTTTAAGCATTACACAAATTTTATTGGATAGCTAACATGAATATATATCCATTATAACATTATCATAACAAAGAAAGAAAATTAAAAACAACATATGTATTAGCTTAAAAATACAAAATTATTAAAAACAATGTTTTTTTATTTGATAGAATAAAAATCTTAGAATTATATTAGGTAAAATTTACCTATGGACAAATTAAACATTGAGCAATGGGTTAATATATATAAAATAATTTGTTGTCAAACTGAAAATCTTTTGAACGATTCATATCAAGTAAAATTAGAAAGTGAATTCATCGACACTGACATTCAACTAGAAATATAAAGGAATATTACTGAAATTTTATAATATTAATTATAAAAGCATAATAGATCGAAACCATTGGTATAGCTTACATTTGCTTTTATTCAGAATTGAAATTTAAAATAAAGATGAAACCTGAAAGTATAATACCGGGATTTAGAACAGCCAATAAGTGCTCACCGGCTGAAGCTTCAAAATGACGACATCTTCAGATGCAAAAAACACTAGCACCTCGCAAAATGTAAATTTCGAAGGTAAAAATCACGGAAGAGAAAGTGGATCGGAAAGCAAAAACACGGTAAAAGTGATGATTAGTGTGCCCCCTTACCGCGCTCCAATTCGCCAATAAAGATGGTGGACAAAGTAGTAAACAAACACTTTTGTGTAATAGTTACGGTTACCACTTTGCGCAATATGATTTTTTTTCTTCTTTTTTCTCACCGGCTGCACCGGTCTGTTGGCGCAGAGCAAAAGATAGAGCATGTGATGTAGGGATGACGAATAGTTTAGAAAAGGTTATTACGTAAGCAATATCAAAAAGTCACAAATCTCAGTGACCAATACTTTTCAAAAATGGGTGTGATTCAAAT
>JAOUZG010050968.1:15967222-15988700 GCA_026289955.1 Argiope argentata
TCTAGGTGGCGCAGCAGTTCCGGTTACAGTCAATAGTGGCTGCTACAATCTCCCCCTCTATCTCTGATGACGTCCCGACGAAGAGACAGGACTTAAAGTATTGGGAGATCTTTTGGCAGTCTGTGTTATCTGTTGTGGCTTTTTGAGTTTCTGGGCAAGGTGATTTGATGTAGATGACTCGGGCACACAAGGAGGTTGTTGAGTAGTAATACGTGGTGGCACGACAGATTTTGGCGGTCTACCTCTTTTTCTAAGAGGGACAACTGGAGAAGTATCCACATCTATGAAGGGCGAAAGAGCAGAAGTATGGTAGGTTGCTATCGGTTCGGATGGCTTATCAAGGCTGGCTATCACATATGAAGTAGGAGACTTCTGGGTGAGGATCAAGTATGGTCCGTCCCGTTTTTGGAATAAATTTTGAAGTTTTTTGGTTTTTGGTGTTACTTATGGGGTGCAAAGTAACCCAAACTTTATCACCAGGAGAATAAAAAATTTGACGTCGGTTTTTGTCGTAGTATTTTTTTCGTTGATCTTGTTTTATTTCGATACGTTCTCGTGTGTCATTTGTAATGTTTGCAAATCTTTTCAAATACGGTGCGATTTTTGGAACGAAATTATCGTTTTCGACAACAGTCCGAAAATCTTGAACTACATCGTCTACAGTTCTTAATTCTCTTCCGAATTGCAGGAAGGCAGGTGTATGTCCTGTAGTATCACAAACAGCTGAATTCATAGCAAAACGAATGTACGGGAGTTTTTCTTCCCAATTATCGTGGTCGTTTCCCACAAGAATAGCCAATCGAGGTTTTAGATCACGATTTTTCCTTTTTACAGGATTAGCCTGAGGATGATAAACTGGAGTAAGGCACTGATCTATCTGAAGAACAAAACATATTTGTTGGAGGACGGCGCTAATGAATTGTGGGCCATTATCACTTATAATACGTCTTGGAATCCCATATCTTAGAAAAACTTCTTCTATCAGTGTGATTGCACATTCTTTAGCAGTGGCTGATTCCAGAGCAAACAGTTCTATCCAGCGGCTTGCGCAATCTTCAATGATAAAGATCCATCGTTTACCAGTAGCGCCTTGGGGTAATGGTCCAAACAAATCAATTGAAAGTGTCTCAAATCTTTGAGATTGGATAGGTGTCCTTAAAAGTCCAGCAGGTTTCAAATTAGTAGACTTGTACCGAGCACATTCCGGGCATTTCTTTACATATGCAGCAATGGAAGACCGCATTCCTATCCAGTAATAGCGCTGGGCTATTCTATGATAAGTTCCATCTTCACCATAATGACCTGCAGTAGGTGCATCATGGTATTGTTTTAACACGTTTGAAATTTCATGAGATGGAACAACAAGTTGTGCCTCATCTGTATCTGCATCAGGAACAAAGCGATAGAGGACTCCTTGGTTCATCAAATACCCTCTTCCGGTCCAGTTTACAAAATTTTCATCTTTAGGTGATGATTCAAAGCTTTCAATTATTCGACGCAAATTATCATCTTTCAATTGAGAATCACGCATTTCCTTTGAAGTTCTCGCAGGCATGTCTGCTATCACAATATTACAAATTTCACGAGAGGAAATTTCTTCTTCGCAAACTGGCCGTGAAAGCATATCCGCAATGACATTTGCTTTTCCAGATACATATTGAACTTTCAAGTTGAACGATTGAATTTCTAAAGCCCATCGAGCAAGTCTTCCTGTTGGGGACTTAAGAGTCAAAAGCCATTTCAAAGGTTGGTGGTCAGATGCCACTGTTACTTCTGAACCTTCTAAGTAACCACGGAACTTTTTGAGGGCCCATACGACAGCCAGAGCTTCTCGTTCTGTAGTTGAATAGTTACGCTCTGCTTGAGAAAGCAATCAGCTAGCATATTCAATAGGGTGTTCTTCAGAGCCTGAGCCTTGAAGTAAACAAGCACCAAGGGCATAATTACTAGCGTCTGTCCGAAGAACGTATGGTTTATTTCCATCAGCTTGCTTCAACACGGGAGGTGTTATGAGACAAGTTTTTAAGTTATCAAAGGCATTTTGCTGGGTGAAACCCCATTCCCATGAAGCTTTTTTCTTTGTAAGATCACTAAGAGGTCGTGATATTTCTGCAAAGTTAGGAATGTATCTGCGGAACCAGGAACATGTTTGAAGGAAGGATTGTACTTCTTTAACATTTTTGGGAGGTGGCATTTTCTGAATGGAGGAAACTTTTTCCTGATCAATTTCAATTCCTTCTTTTGTAATCCAAAATCCTAAATATTTGACACGAGATGAAGCGAAATGACATTTATCTCTATTTGCTTGCAATTTAAAAAGTAAGAGTCTTTCGAAAACAGCTTGTAAATCAGAGAGATGTTTCTCAAATGATTCTGACAAAATGATGATGTCATCGAGATATGTGAGGGTGAGAATATCATCAAGACCATTTCGGAAACGGTCCATTAACCTTTGAAAGGTTGCAGGGGCATTCCTTAAACCAAATGGCATTCGTAAGAACTTGTATGTTCCAAAAGGACACACAAATGCAGTTTTTTCTTGATCGTCTGGATGAACTTCAACTTGATGATATCCTGCTCGAAGATCGATAGTTGACATGAAAGGAGTAGGTTTTGCGTCATGCAGCAAATCATCCATTCGTGGAAGTGGGTAGGAATCAGGAATTGAAATGGAGTTCAGCTTTCTGTAATCGATGCACAGGCGCATTGTACCATTAGGTTTTGGTACCAATACCACAGGCGAAGCATATGGGGATTCAAATTCTACGATAATTTCTTCTTCCAAGAGCTTATTAATTTCTTGTCTTAAGATTTCTTTCTTCGCAGGACTCATTCTATAAGGTGGCACTGCAATTGGAAGGTGGTCACTGGTATTGATTCTGTGTTGGATAAAAGGTGTTGGCGCTCCCCCTGGCTGGAAGCATGTCTCGTACTTTTTCAGTAAGGAATTAAAATCTTGTCGCTGTTGAGGAGAAAGATGTGTACCTTCATGATTACGAAGTTGACAAGGTTGAGGCACAGTGGGTACTGTTAGGAGAGCATTTATATTAGGAGGCGTTTCTATGAAAGCATACTTCTTTTGAGGGGTTTCAGAGAAGTACCAATGTTTCTTCTGGATATCTAGGACGATACCTGCAGCACTTAAAAAATCAACACCGAGAAGAGTTCGGTTTCCTTTGGCGTGTTTCAACACTATAAGCTCTGTTGGAATATTTTTCCCTTTTACAATAATATTCACAATGGTTGTGAGTATTTCTGTGTTTCGAATATGTCCATCGGCTAATGTCATATCAATTGTTTTCTCTTCAAATTTCATACCATGCTCTTTGAGAAGTAGGTACAGTTTTTCACCGGCCACAGAATGTGTAGCACCTGTGTCAGCACACACGGCTGCTTTTTTATTGCAGATTGAAACTTCAATTATGTTCAGTGGGTGAACATCTGTTGAAAAACTATAGAAAGTCATTTGATTAAGATTTGGAGGGAAATCATCGCTTTCCTGAAGTTTTGGATTGCATATGCGGCATTTAGATTTGATTACTCCAGGAGTTCCACAGCCGTAACAAGTTAATGGTTTCCTAGCTTCTTGTAGCATGTCAGGGCTTGTTTTCTGTGCTCTGTCATTGCAAAAAGAGTCCCGCCTACTTTGACTGAGGACTCCGGGATCCCGCCTACTTTGACTGGGGAACCCAGACAGAGGCTTCCTATCAAAAGTTTGTTGATTTTGCAATTTTGGACCTTTGGGGTAAAAAGTTCTTTTGCCTTTATCAAGCCTGACTTGGTCAGTTTGTTTTGAATAATATGGCTTATCCACACAGCTATTCAGCATTTGGGATTCTTTCTTGCTTGTTCGTAAGTTGTCGTAAGCGTCTAGTTTTTCTACTAGGTCATCAGGGGTAACCCAATCACACCATATGTCTAAGAAATGATCCTTTACTTCTGGTGGTACCCGTTTCTTCATTTGATCTAGGATCATCAGGTTCTTCAATTTTTCGAAATCTTGGATGTGGAGTTCTTCCAACCATCCTTCGAAGTAATTTCTCAGTTCAAAATGGAAATCTTTCCATGTTTTGTCCGGAGTTTTTCTATGAGTTGCGAAAAGACGTCGCAATTTCTCTGGACTCAGTTTAAATCTTTGCAAAAGTAAATTTTTCACATGCTCGTAATTTTGAGCTTTTTCCTCAGGTTCGCGAGTAATTATTTGTGCTATTTCATTAGGAAGCACACCAAGCAAATGTGCTACCCAAGAGTCTTTTTCTATTTTCAAAAATTTTACTTGCCGTTGAAATAAATTTAAAAAAAGTGACATATCGTCTTCTTTGGGATTAAAAGTTTGAATCAAATTGTATAATTGCAGATTATTTGAAACATTGGCGACATCAGGCAATGAAGCACATTGTTGAGCTTCTATCTGAAGTCGAATTTTTTGAAGTTCAAATTCTTGTCTGTCTTTCTCTTCACTTTTTTGACGTGCCAGTCTTTCTTGTTCACGAGCATTTCTTTCCTTTTCTTCAGCTTTCTCACGAATAGAAATAATTTCGCGTTCTTTGGATATTCTTTCTTCAATAATGTTATTTAAACATTCGCGCACAAAATTTTCATCGTATTGTTCGGATGTAGTTATTAGGGATTTTAAAGTTAAAATCACAGCATTTGGAGGAATGTCGATATTCATTTCACGAGCTAAAGTTTCAAGATCACACTTTTTGCCCTTTCCCAGAAAACTCATTTTTAAAAGCCACTATTTCACTTTATCTTGTAAAAGTGATGCCAAATTTGTACACAACATATAAATATATATATTCTAACACACCGTTAATACATAAATCAGTTGGAATAAAAAGAATAAATATATGCTTAAATAAAATTGAGGAGAATATTTAGATTGCATTTATATACAATTGGAATTAGTTGACATTTTTATACATTTTGAGAAATCTATGTTGAAAAGAACACAATCATAAATTGTTTCCAACTTATAATAAATTCACTTTATGACAAGAATACTTTCTGCATATAAGAGAAATACAAAAAAAAATCTAAATGGATATACTCTACTCAATACGATAACAAAATAGCAGCATCGAAAATGCATATTAATCATGTGAGTTCCAAGTTCAGCGCAAAGGAAAGCAATTGAAGAGAGTTATGTCTTATTCAGAAAATAGTATCGCTGAGTCAGCAAGAAATTATACATTGGCGTGAGTTCAAGGTTATAATCGAACTGCACTACGCTTACTTAAAATGATTCAATGATTATGCATTACAAAATTGATTATTTTCTTTTCAAAAAGAATGAGAAATCTTTAAAAATATAACACTGTGACAAAAGGTGAGAAATCTTTAAAAATATAACACTTTCATAAAATTTGTGTATGCCTATACTAAAATTATCAATTATACCAATTCTTTAAAATATGGTTAAGACACACAGCAATAAAATAATTCTATGTTTTTAAACACAGGTAACATATTAGTAACAAAATATTCATACATATTTTTCAAAATAAGTACTGAATGCTCCGAGATAAATTGTTATGTATAATTACACATTTTTTATAAGATTTATTATCAATTCAAATAAATCAATACTTCTTGCGACTTTGCAATTAAGAGTTTTTTTTTTTGTAAGAACAAGGATTGTTCTACACAAGAAATTCACTTACCGAAATTATCCTTCGGATCAGGAATATGCAAGAGAATCAATTACCTACGGATGAGGTTTCCTATAATCATTAACCTATGGATTAGGTTTTCATAGCTGTTCTTCCGTCGGATACGGAGTGCTGAAAAAAATTGCGAGCAAAGTCCAAGCAACGGAATCGTTAAAATTAAATAAACCGGTTGGGCGCCAGTTGTGGTGGGGGTGTTCGGGGGTTCTAATAAAGTATGTTTAGTGTAACAATTATTTATTAGGAAAAAAGGTAAGTCACACACAACACAAGATAATTTTAACAAATTACACAAACACATAGAAAAGTTTGAGATGCGTCCATGCCCGTTGCTTGAGCTTTACTGGTGTTTTAGAGGTTTGCGCTCATTAGTCTAGGTGGCGCAGCAGTTCCGGTTACAGTCAATAGTGGCTGCTACATCCTTTATTTTTATGAACACAAAAGAATATATGCATTCACTTAATGATAATGCATTTGGAAATTTAACCCATAGAAAAATTGTAAAAATGTTAAAAATCCAAGCCCTTCTGCGGTAAACTTGTAGAATAGTGTAGTAAAATAAAACTATTAATATGAAAAAAAATTTTAAAAAATTATTTCGTAAAAACCTTATTTTTCTGGAGCTTACGAGAAGCAAACTTTGTATTGGAGACATTTTACTATGAAGAAATGTGTATGATATTGGCAGGGTAAATAATTAATATTTTTATTCATTAATGGTTATAATATATTTTAACACTCTTTTTTTCGATACTATGAAATCAGACCAGTTTTAGTTATTCTTAAAAATACACACGCACAAAATAATAGCAAAATAAGAAATAAATTCATCCCATATAAAAATTACGCAAATATGTACATAATTTTACCATTATATGAAATAAAAATATTTTAATAGGTTAAAATTTTTTTTAAAAAAAGTACAAAAGATCGGACACATTTAATTTATGACAACTAGAACCTCATCAAAGAAAAAAATTATAAATATATTATTTAAGCAAGTTTTATGCAATGTTATACATAACAATTGAATAACGATTTCCAATTCCCACACAGAATGGCTGCGTTTTGAAATTATAAGGTAATTTTAATTTTTCTTAGAAATAGAAAAAAACGAATGATCTATTCTCACAAAGCGGAAATACGACGCAATAAGCAACAGTGACACTGTTCCCAGGTGGCTGGAATTAATTTTCCTCTACTGTCCAGAAGGGGAAAACAATATCTTTACCAAATTTGGGACATTTAAAAGTAGTAAATGTAGCAAATATTACACAATGTAGGAAATGGAGAAATTTAATTTAAAAAAATCCCCTTACAGAGCATTGGATAAATATATTACTTCATTCTTTCTTTAAAATTATATTTAAAACAATCATTTTAGAAAAAAA
The DNA here is from genome assembly GCA_026289955.1 of Argiope argentata. Lineage (NCBI taxonomy): Eukaryota > Metazoa > Arthropoda > Arachnida > Araneae > Araneidae > Argiope > Argiope argentata. Next base: position 15,974,286 of record JAOUZG010050968.1, read on the forward strand.
TAAGGTTATATCTTTTTTTTTAAATATTTTTTTAGGAATACAAAAAGCCGATAATATGAATATAAAATTAGATATGCTTAGAATAATCCATTCATCTAATAATTATTTCTAATTCTATACAAGAAAGGAATGATTTCCTTTATAAAGATCTTTGAAATCCCATCCATAAAACTATGCATTTTGTATGAAAAATATTTACACGAAAGCTTTCTTCTTTTTTTTCTTCAAAATATGTTTAACAAAAATGAATATAAAACCTCTTAATCGTATAATGCGTAAAAAACAACCTACTTAAAAAAATTATTAATTTAAAATTAATCAAGCCCCAGTTAATGCACCATGAAACCTTATGATAAACACTAAACAATGCTTCGGTGTCAAAAACAGCAAAAATTGAGATAGAATGATCAAAAACTGCAATTTGAAATTTAAGTAAATTAATAGCAATATTGTGTTGATTTTTCAGTAATGTTAATTTTACCTTGGACCACTGAAAAATTTATTGAATAATAATAAAAAAATGTATTCGTAATTCTTAAAAATTAATACACAATAGTCTTATTTTTAACGAATGTGCAAAAAAGACATTGAAGAAACTAGTCGAATTCAATTTCATGCACGATAGTAATGTAAAATCTTAAAGTTGGCTGTAGGGAAATGTGTTGTAAGTGAAATAGGAATAAAAAAAATTGTGGATTCCTTTCAATTTAAAATCGCAAATTCTCACAATTCCCCGTATTGACAATAAGCTATCTCAAAATGGCTTGAGCCGACAGCTTTTAAAGAAAAGAAGGGTATCGGGTGATCCTCGACCCTCCCGGGGGAGGAAAGGAAATCCTAGAAACACAAAGCATTCTCCCCTTGTGCCCTCAGGGTGCTGTCTCCTTAACGGGAATAAAGATAAAAGGAGAAATCTGTGAATGGATTGAAAAGTGACCTGACTGGTATTCTCGGAATAATCATAACACTGAATTGCATATCACTGAAATCTATCGGAGCAGCGACTTCTCACTTTTCAGTGAAGTCGCTGCAAAGTTATAAATCACAGCGGGCCTCACGCTGATAGTGACCTTGACTTTCGAATATTCGCATTTAACAATGCGCTATCCGATAAGAGTCATTTTCAACTGCCTGTAACATGAGTTCCTGAGATGGTACAATTTTGTTTCCTTTTTTGGCGCCATCTATTGGTAGAATTTAGAACTAATGTAAACATTTTAAAGAAATGATATTTATTTTTAATTCAACTTTTTCAGAATAATCCAATAAATAATTAAATATTGTTGAAAAAAATTTAAAAAGTAAGCTGAAATAAATAAATTAATTCAAACACGTGTTTCTTACATTAGTAAATTAATTATTAATTATAATTAATAAATTTTAAATTTAATTATAATTAATAATTTTTAATTAATAATATGATTAAATAACAGATATTTGGAGCAAATATTTAAAAATAGCAATAGCAAAATTATTTGTTACTCAAAAAAAGGTGGATTATGCATCTCTAATGTGATGCCTCCGGCATCTGTTGAAGGCACCGGGCAGAAGGTGCGATCGTAGTTTAACCCCCTGCTTGGCGCGCTTTTCAAAAATCGCCAACTTGCCAACCACGAAATAATAGATGTAATAGGAAATAATAGCCATAAAGTTGCCATCTTTGGCAAATTATCGCCAACTTGGCAAAGAAAGGAGTTAAACTACTAATTACCCGGGCAGAATTTTTTAACTTAAAAAAAAAACATCCTACGGCTTCGCCAGCCGCGGGAGCGGGAACCTAGAAGCTTCGCTAGCACATTGAACATAAGGACTGTGTAGATAAAAGAAACAGTGCATAATCACAAGAAGAAAAAGAACAGAGGAAGAAGTAATCACACCATTCTCCATATAAAATTTCAAACTAGCATTATTTCCTAAATTTATCAGCTCGTAATATATATTCTATTCCACTCACCCTTCATCCATTCTGCTGATTCGAAATACTGTTGTTATGACTCGTAACTCTGCTTTCGTTTTCGTATCCATTTATTTTGAACAACACAAGACAGAGTACTTCTGTTGAGCGTATTTACAGATGGTGATAGAAAGTGATGAGCATAATTACAGATGAAATATTCTTAATTGATCAAATGATCCGTATATCAGGGATGAAATAGCGTAACGTATCAAAAATCTAACTTGAACTTGACCTTGAAAGATATAAGGTATTGGGATTTATAGCTACAATGGTTTTTATCCCCGGTTTCCAGAAGTTAATATTTAAAAAATCTTGTCAATAAACAAAAAAACGCACACGCACAAAAAAACAAATTGGAGTTTCACTCAGTTAACAGTTAAAAGCAGTTCCACTGGTGCAATTTAGTACATATTCGGGAGTTCCAATGAAGAGCAGATGTGAAGGAAGACGGAGCATTCTCGCAACACTTAGTGGTGAAAAAGGGACGAGTCACAAAGCAAGGTCACAACTGGATGAGGTCGAAACACTTAGTAGATGTTGAGGTGCTTCATCACTTGAAGAGAAGTTTTTGTTGTTGTTGTGTCAAATGGCACTTGTCATGAACAAGCCCGCTGCTGAACCCAGCTGCAAATTAAGCCGAATGAAGCGTCTCTTGTATTTGAGCAGCGCCAACAAGGGCCAAGAGTACGACTTTGCTTGCGACCCACTCACCACATTTGCTTGCACAACCCCTTTTTACAGGGGGGCACATTCACACATCTGACAGATATCACACAGAACAACCATGCCCGAACCGGGATTCGAACCCGGGACCTCCAGAACACGAGGCAGACGCACTACCTATGTGCCAGCAAGCCGGCAGAGAAGTTTGTAGATTAGTCTTGTTAGCAGTAATTTTGCACAACACGTTTTTGAAGGAGGTATCTTGTTTATCTAACTGGAGAAAAGTCCACAATTTGTCACTATAGTATGTATATTTTTTGCACGAGAGAAGTATGTGTTCAATATCATTGGTGCTATTACAGTCACGGCAAAGGGGATCACTATGAAGATTAAAACGGTTTAACAATCCTGGAGTTATAATAGTTTTACTGATTAGTCTGGGCAAAACAACATCTTCCCTTCGATTTTTTGACCACGGGGATAGTGCTGCAATGCTAGGATGTCTCCCAGCGAGAGGAAGTATTTACTATTTCTATAATTGTTGATAGTGTTTTGATGCGATGCTTTTTTCAGGTACGAAATTATATCTTCAGGAGAAATCCATTCAATACATGGTGTATTGCCTGTAACTTCTTTGGCTAAGCGGTCTGCAAGCTCGTTCCAGATTATATTTGAATGATCAGGTACCCACAGGAAGGATATTTTTTGGTTTAGTTTGGTTAGAGTTTCAAGTTTAGATGTTATACGGTGAATAATTTTGGGCAATTGCAGAGTAATATTTTTCAATGATGTGAGCGCTGAGTAACTGCCTGTAAGAATCAAACAATCTTTTCCTGGGACTAGAAGAACATCCAATGCTTCAGCAATGGCTCAACTTTCAGCAGTAAAAATGGAATTGACAAGATGGACTCGAAACATAAATTTTTGTTTGGAAGAAAAACCAGCAATTGGAGTGTGATGTAGATTTTTGGATGCATCTGTAGCAATGGTAAAAGGATCAGGAGAGTAATTTCGAATACATTCATTAAAAAAGTTATTAATTTCAGTCTAGAGTAGATTTTTATTTTGAAATTTAAAATCCCTAAGAAAATTTCAAAATGATTAGAGTTAGTCGTTGGAATTTCAGACAAGGTGATAATTTGGTTGGTAGAAGAATTTAAATTCTTGAAAATAAGCGAAAGGGATTTTTTGTCTTTGGTAGTTATTTGAATTTCCTGGTTATTGTGGGAGTGCTCTGTTAGAAGTGGAGAATGTAAAGCGTTTGCTATATGCTTAATAAAAAATTGGGAAGCTAGTCTCTTGATTTTTTCAGAAAGAGTTCCCTGAGATGCAATTTTCAGAAGAACAACATTCGGGGTCCATTTTGGAAGACCTAAAGCAATTCTTAGAGCTATAGTTTGAATAGTGTTGCATGCTTTAAATTGCGTATCGGAAAATCCGTTGATTACAGTGCAAGCGTAGTAAAAAATGCTGAAAATACCATTATTTATAATATCTTTAGTTCTGGGGCCATGGTGTTTTGATGCGAAAATTTTTAGTGCATTTATCTTTTTAAGTGCATGATTTCTAAGATTTTTGAAGATTATTGAGTTTTGATTCTTTTTAGAAAAAGGAATACCAAGAAATTGAATCGTTTCATTTCATTTTAAAGGGTGTCCCGCATAAGAAATGCGTGGATAAATTTCAATTTTTTTCTTGGATAATTCAGCTATTGCACTTTTTTCTGGAGATATTTCAAGTTTCCAATAATTGTACCATCTGTATATGTTATCCATTGTTTTTTGAATCTTTCTGATAATGATTTCCCAGGAGTGATGGCTACAAAAGGCAAAGATATCATCCGCAAAAATAGTACATTCGACCCCTTCCTCCATGGTTTCATGAAAGTCGTGCATAAATATTACAAACAGAATTGGTGAAAGAACACTACCCTGAGGTAACCCTTTGCTCAATGCTCTAGTACCAGAAAGGCATTGTCTCCAACGAATCTGGAAAGTTCTGGATTGAAGGAAGCTGTACAACCACTTTGTCACGTTGCCTGTTATACCAAGTTGTAAGCATTTAATAATAAGGTTGTCGATATGAACAGAATCATAAGCACTTTTGATATCAAGATATACACCAACGAAATATTTCTTCTGTTCATGAGCTTCTGTGATTTTTGCCTGAATATTGTAAATTGCAGTTTGGTGCTCTCTGAAAGGTATGCAACCATGTAAGCTATAGTGCAGTTTTTTGTTACAAATTAGAAAGTAAGTAATACGTTGAGTGAGGATGCGTTCAAAGACTTTGCAAAAAACTGAGGTCAAGGCAATGGACCGATAGGAAGAAACTTTGGTTTTGTCTTTGTTTGGTTTCGGAATTGGAACAATTAGAGCGTGTTTCCATTGTTTGGGGATGTCAGCTGAATCAAATTGGTGTTGATATAGTTTCAAAATAATTTGAAGTTGATCGTTGTTGAGATTTTTGAACCAGATGGCTGGGATGTTGTCAGCTCCAAGAGTAGAATTTTTAGTTTTATGGATTGCTTTCGTAAGTTCCCAGATTCCAAATTTCCTGTTGAGGAAAGAATTTGTACCAGAGAGATCTAAAGGAATAGGTTCAGTGTTTGTATTTTGATTAGAAAAATGCTTTGCAAATATCTCACTTTGATATGCTGGATCGCAAATGCAATGATTATTTTGTATTTATGTTTAGTGTTCGGATTTGTGTGATTAGAAAATTTATTTAGAATTTTAAAGAACATTTTTTGGTTACGAGATATTGTGCACATTTTTTCCTAATATTCTCTTTTCGCCTTTTTAACATGAAAACGAAGCCGACTTACAAATTTTTTGTGTTTCATACAATCTGTTTCAGAAATATTTCTAATTGCTTTTTTCCAAAAATATTTGTTGAATTTTTCGTAATTATGACAAGAAATATTCCACCTAGGAGGATAAGACTTATGAGACAAAGGTTTAAATGAAGTATTTTTAGTAACTATCCTTGTTGCATTTACCGTAATTCCGTCAATCTAGCATTGCTTTACATTATTAAAAATTCCCTGTGTTTGTTGAGTTATCCTCGTCCAATTAATTGTTTTTGTGTGTCGACTGATGATTTCTATTACCGACCTGGGTTGTGATCGCTATCGAAAGTTGAACCCATAACATAACAAGAAGTTTGATTATGAATATCAGATGAACAGAGAGTAAGATCTAAGATAGATTGAGCTCTTAAGAATCTGTGTGTAGGAATAGTTGTATTGAGAATTGTGAAATGTGAATAAGTTAGCCACTCAACAAAATCGTTACTCAGGGATGAATAACGCACTGCACCCCAAAGAGGGTGGTGCAAATTAAAATCACCGAAAATAAAAGTAGGTGAGGATAGAGAATCAAAGAAGTGTTTTGCTGGATCAACATCAAAACCTTGTGGAGCATATAAATTAACAATGTTGAATTTAGTGTTCTGGAATTGTACTTCGAACTGTCAAAAGTTCCAAGTCAAAATATTCTCTAATATTGTTGGAGATTATTCTTCCTGACATGCTATCAGGAATACCAATAAGGAGACCACCACCTGATCTATTTAGTCTGTGTGTACGGAAAAAAAATTTGTTTGGAAAGGAAAAATAATCGTTTTCTGAGAGGAATGTCTCTTGAAAAACCCAAAAGAAGAGGTAGAAAAAGGAGGAATTGGGAGCCAGAGCTTTTCCCCTTTAATTCCGCTGCAATTCCATTGCAGAAAGGTCATAAAGAAAAGCCAGAAAAAAGTATAATTAAAAACAGAAAGGAAAAAAATGCAAAAGCGATACGAAAACTTGGCTCGTAAATTCGAACCCGAATTTTGAAAAGGAAGAAAAACAATTCTATGGTTTAAGGTACCTTGAAAGCAAAAACAGGAAAAACCAAAACAGGAAAAACAACAACAAAAACTGGAAAAACAACAACAAAAACAACTTTAACTAAGCTAAGCTGCATCCCATTGCATCGGAATGCCCGAAGTTTGAGCTACGACTTTTGCTGCTTTTTTTTCCTACAAGACTTCCTTGATTCTCCTTGATTTAACATGCTGACAAGGTTTTGCATCAATTTTTCAACCGTTTTTTGAAAGATTTCAATGAGCATATTTGCTTGTTGCTCTAATTTCTCAGAGATACTTTTAACTATAGCTTCCATCTTTTGATTTACAGTTTCTTCTATTTCAATAACAGATATGTTTGATTTAACTACATTAGAATAACTTGATTTTCGGGAATGTTGAAAGAGGCGTCTAGCTTCTCCAGAAGTTAGATGATTTCGACATTTAAATTCTAACATTTGTTGCTCCTTGATGAAATGGGAACAATTCTTCGATATCGCTGAATGCGGACCCTGACAATTTATGCACTTCTCCGGACTTTTACATTGGCCATCATGTGTTTCCCCACATATATGACAGATCTGTTTGGTGCATATTCTTGTTGGGTGCATGAAACTATGACATTTCAAACATTGTCGGGGTTTGTCTACAAACTTCTGGATTCTTTGATTCGTAAACCAAATTTTAATGGACTCTGGTAATGCTGTGCCGAGTATTGTGATGAGAACAGGGGAAGAATTTCGGGTCGAATTAGATTTTATAAATCTTCTCATTTCAACATCATTATTTTGGGTTATTTCCTCAGCCAGTTCATCAAGTGAAGTTTGAGTGGGTATGTCAAAAATTAAAAATCTGTCCGTCACATTTTCCCAAATGACACCGGTCGAAACGGGGATGTCAAGAATTTTCTCTAAGCTTAGAATTTGGGCAGCGCACCCGGGATCCGGTGTTGTAAAAATGATTTTTCCTTGCCTTGTAAATTTTAAATTCGAAATATTGCTATGACGATTTATTTGCTGTTTAATCAAGGATTGAATAAGGAATGGGTTCAGTCGAGGAATTTTAGATGCAGCATCTTTGTTGGACACAATTATATTCATTGCTTCATATTGCCTTTGGCCAAGACGAATAACGAGTTCGTTAGTGGGTTTTCCACTCTCGAAGAAGTTTTCGTTAGTTGACGGATGCAATTTAAAGTTAGATGTAACTTGCATTATTAAAGGATCATTTTCAGCAGAAGAGTCCGAAACAATTAATGTTGAACTACTCAGTTTAGCGAAGTTCAGTCTTTGCACTTTTGAATAAATAAATATAAATACAAGAAATTAAAACAGAAAAGCTTACCAATAGTACAGATGTAAAAACAAAAAAAGAGCGAAACAAAATAAAATAACCAAACTTTGACAGCACTTCTATAGAACCAACCAAAATTCAAATTTCACCGTGTTCCACGAAGAATCAAATTCACTTCTTTTCAAAATCTTACTTAAAGCAACACACCATATTCTATTCTAATCAATTACTGGTTGCCAGATTTCAAGTTATAATAAGATACAAATGAAACAGGAAATACAAAACTTATAGGAAGTGGCAACATCCTCCCACCTTTTGTATTGCGGGCAATTTGCCTAAAGCAATACAAAACGAAATAGAAATATACGCAATAAAATGAAACAATAATATGCAATATAAGAAAATAATATACAATGCACAGAAATTAAAACTTAAAAACTAATAGGTAATGATATTAAAGTCATTCAATTCACAATCGTTTAACTGGAATGATTCGTCGTCCAAAACTATTTCGAAAATAAATTCTCAATCACTAAAGGCGTTTTATCTCTTGGCTTAAAAGCTCCAATTTATTGAGGAGTTCCGATTCTCCAGAAGTATTAGAACTAGCAATGGAAGATTTCCAAACATCCCTTACTTGTACAGATGATGGTAATTTGAAGCACGAGGTCAATTGATTGAAGAATGAACTCATCATTTGGATAACTTGATTAAAGACTTTGATTCTCTTACTTTTCAAGCGCAAGACCTCAAACGAAATATTTCTATCAAATTTCATTATATTTTTTATCGATTTTCAAAATTCGCATTCGTTTTTTGAAGTATTAAAACAGCTATAAAATATTTCTAAGGAGACAGATTAGTTAATTTCTTGTTTAGGAAAAGCAGAACAAATTTAAAAATTATTGTACTAAATCTGAAAAAAAAATTGATTATATATATATATGCACTCATGTTCATAAATTAAGGATAAGTCGCGAGGAAATCGAACACTAAATTACATAAATGTCCCTTAAAATAGCTACACATATCTTCAAAAATTAGGCAGGAAGCCACCAGTTGGCACCGATAATTCGTGAGAATGACGAGAGTGTAAGAGAATGATGTATAAGGAATACAGGCAAAGAAGTAAGATTGTTCACAAGTGCTTTATAAGCTTTTCAATGCAATAACCGCATAGTTATGACATAAAGGAGGCATTTGGGTGATCTCACATTTCATCAGCCATTGGTACAACAGTTTCAAAGAAGACCGTGTATAGACACTTAGGGCAGATTTATCTATATGCTCGTAAGCCTGTCAGACGAGTTTCACTTACTGAAACTAACTGTCGCCTGTGGTTAGCCTGGAGTAGAGAGCATGCATTGTGGACACCGTAATAGTGGGCTTGTCTGAGGTTTTCCGACGAGTCCAGGTTTAGCTTGCAGTCTGATTCTCGCCAGACAAGCGCCAAGTACCCGTTACCACCAATAGAACATCACTGAATGGCACCTTTTCAGTGGTGCAGGATTACTCGTTTGGAGATAAAGTATTCTGGTTTCCAGAACTTCATGTTTAAATTAGAGTCATGACCGGCCAAATCTATCGGGTTGTCATTCTGGAACAATATGTACGTTTGTTTCGGGGCGCCATGGCTGCAGAAATCATGTTTATGAATGACAACACCCTTCCTCACCATGCAAGTCTCGTAAAAGAATGCCTTCAATCGGAAGATATCACCCGTACGGACTGCCCAGCATTCTCACCGGAATTGAATCCAGTAGAGCATGTGTGGGACATACTAGGCCAACGAGTTGCAGCCCATCAATCACCTCTTGTCAGCTCTGTTTACCGATGACCTTTTGTCAAGAATTGGAAAAAGAGTGACAATGTGATTACTTTGACTTTTTCTGAAAATTTAGAAATTTCATCATCTAACCAATAAAAACGTTTAAAATTTTGCATTCCAGTCTGATCAGTTTCTAAATTGCATCTAGACTCAAAATCCTTGTATAATTTTAGCTAAAAACTGTAAAACATGAACTTACAATAATTTCAATATCTCAATTATAAATATTCTAGCAATAATCTATCTACATTGTTAGTCCTTATATTTTATTACCTTATTGTCTCATTGAGTCTTTTATATACTTTATCCTCTTCTTTTCCTGATTGTTTTATCCAAATAATTCTTTTGTATTGAAAGATTTCAAACTATTGTAATTTATTCATTTATGCTTTTATTTTTTTTTATCTTTGTCAGTCTCATTAATCGATTTATACTTTTATTTATTTTTCACGATTAATTCTCAAATTTACTTATATTCAAATCTATATTTCACAAGAAATTTTTATAAATTCCAAAATATTTTTGAATTTTTAATTTGAATTTTGGATAATGGGTTGCTCGGTCATGAAACAGAAAATGATGCAGACAATGTTTCTTTTATTTTTCTTGCTTCAAAAGCTATAGGGCTACTGTAGCCTGGTGGAAGGTCCCAGTTTTGGAACCGGAGGGTTTCATGCTCGAAACCCAATTCCACCGAATAACCATTGTAAAAGTGGGATGGTGTAAGCTAAATCTGTCGGGGCTAAACGCCCTCTCGCTGGTGTGGTGTGGAAGTTTGCATGTGCTGTTTTCGTCATCTAACTTCGCTTCAAAATTCTGAGGTCTGTCCCAAAATAGTCCTAGTATTACTTTAAAACAGAACTTAAATATGGTTAATATAAATTAAATTAAACTAAACTCAAAAGTTATACATATGAATAATTCTTTTATTTTCCGTGTTTCATTATTTAGTTATAGATTTTCAATTAAATCCTTATTTTTTCTAAATTTTTATTGATATTAATATGATTCTTTAAATTATTTATATTTGTTGCAATCTGTTTGTAATCATTACTATACTCAAATTTTAAAAAAAGGTAAATATTAAATATAAATCCCTCCCAGAAATGAGCATGCGTCTTCCTTAAAAAAATGAAAAACATTACCGAAGTGTCGTTTATTCCTCATTAATAATAAGCATATTAAGAAATGTCTCACACCAGACATCAGTCACATATCAATCCTATTTATTTATTAAATGATATTTATCGAAATTCAAAATTCCAGATAATAAAATTGAACATATTTTTTATGAGGAGAATCGTTTGTTTATAAATATTCATAATAAGCATATTATGAAATGCCTCATACCAGACAACAGTCAGATATCACTCCTATTTATTTGATTGAATAATATTTATATCGAAATTCAAAACTCTAGGACGTAAAATTGAACATATTTTTAATGAGGAAAGCTATTTGTTCTTAAATATTTTTTATTAGATGAATATCTGACGTGGTGATATTAAAATAAGGCTTACGCATATGATTCACTAATGAAAGAATTAATTACGATCATTTAAATGAATTTCCGGATGGAAAGGACAATCGTCATTTAACAACTGAATTTATAAAAAGCGAAAATTATAATTTTTCCGACTAAATCCCGAATGTTTAACACAATCACATCTACATTAAGAATCATTAAAAATTTTTAGCGTATATTAAATTGAGTATAAATTTTGAAATGAGTGAAAATAGTGTTTTGATTCACGATCAATAAAAGAGTTCCATTTTGGGGATGTTTTCTCTCTTCCCTCTCCAGCTGTGGTCACCATAGAAACATGCACGTGCGGAGGTTTCCTAGAACCTAGATTAAATTTCTTTTATGCTTAGAGATATAATTATGTGTTTGTGTGTGTTTGCGTGTGCGTTCATCAATGCCATTTTGTGTTAAATGATATATTTGTTTAGTGAAAATCAGAAAATAGATTTTAAATATTAGATAGATAATTAAAACCATTAAACAGAATTAGAATGGCACTATTATACTTAGAATTAATTAATGAGAGCTTTAGTGTCACATACACGATTATTTAGTACACTGGCCTGGAATGAAGCCGTATGTGATGGTATTTTGATTTAGAATATCAGTACAGGCTTTCGGATACTGACTGGTAGGAGGAAAAAAATCAAGAGATACCTTTATTACATAATTTCGATGAAAACATTCAGAATTGATTTGTGTTATTTCTTCACTCAACACATCGACGGACCATATTAATACTCCTCATAACATCTTCATTGGGTTAAGGATCTCTAAAATAATACTCCTCAAATGAAATCACACCAATTTAAAAAACAACCATCCTTTATTAAAACACAACTAACATTCCTAGAATAACACAGTAATAAATATATATACAGCACGTGACACGTAATTGCATTGAGTCACGTGATTAAACGAGATGGAGAAATGCGCGTGAACATTCCCCCCCCCCCCGTTGACCTGTTTCAAACATTCAACCAAATATATAATATTACAATAAAATTTTTAAGAAATTAATAAAATTATTTGAACAGCAATCCACACCTTTCTCCAATGGTTTTACATTAGTCATTTCGACATGGGCAATACACATACCCTACTCACTGCCCTTTTAAACGTGCCAAATTGGGTCTTAACCTGAACCACTCTAATTTTTTTATCTCCCCCACAATAGATTTCTTTAATTCTACCCAGAGCCCACTTATGAGTAGGCAAGTTGTCTTCAACCAGCAACACGAGATCTCCTACCTGAACATTTTCTTTCTCGTATACCCATTTGTTTCTTTGTTGTAATTCGTTCAGGTAACTCCGGTGCCATTTTTTCCAAATTTGCTGAACTAATTTCGTAACTCGTTGCCATTTTTTTAGTTGAGGTTCCTTAAAACTACTTAAATCAGGTTCGATAATTGAATTCATCGGTCTATTGATCAGGAAATGAGCAGGTGTTAGAACTCCAAAATCATCTGCATCGGCTGATAATGGATAGAGTGGGCGCGAATTCAAAATGAACTCGATTTGGATTGTTAATGTTAGGAATTCCTCAAACGTTAAATTAGCTCCCCTCGAAACTCTAACAAAATGAAATTTGAACGATTTGACAGCAGCCTCCCAAAGCCCACCAAAATGAGGTGCTCTTGGAGGGTTGAATTTCCAATTTATTCCTTCTGCAGCCAAATAATTAGCCAGAATTTCATCGGGATTTTTCACCAACTCAAGAAACTTTTTAATTAGGTTATTCGCTCCCTTAAAATTTGTTGCATTGTCAGAGTATAATTTTGCACATTTGCCAGTCCGGGAAATGAATCTTTTCAACGAACACTCAGATGTCAAGTCTGACAAAATCTCGAAATGGGTAGCCTTTGTTACGAAACACACAAATACACATACAAACACCTTATGTAATGTACTTTTTCGTTGATGATTATACTTAATCATGAATGGACCACAAAGGTCGACACCAGTACAATTGAAAGGAAAATCGGCCAAAACTCGGTCCCTAGGTAAACTGCCCATTAATTGACTAGAGACAATGGGTTTTGATTTGAAACATGGGATACATTGGTGAATTACCTTACGACACATTGTACGACCACTTAGGGGCCAAAACTTTTCTCGGACAATACATAGTAAATTTGAAGCCCCGACATGCAAATGCTTCTTGTGATAATACTCTAAAATTATTATAGTAAGTTTATTACCTTTTGGCAAGATAGCTGAGTGTTTTGACAAAAAACTTAAATTTGAATTTTCTAGTCGGTCTCCAACCCTCAAAATACCATCACCATCCAAAACCGGGTTGAGGCTTTTTAACTTACTGTTTGGAGAAACGACTCCTTTGAGTTGCAAGTTTTGAATATCGGCAGCAAACTCTTGATGCTGCAATGCTTTAATTAAGAAATTCTCAGCTTTTTTCAACTCACTGCTGGTAAGAGGACCTGTAGTACGCCCAAGTGAATTTCGAGAGTTGTCACAAAACCTAAAAATGTAACTAAGAACACGTAAAACAAACATATAATTATTACTAAGCTGAATTAATTCATATATTAAATGTCCTTCAATAATATTAAAAATTTTAAAGTTCTTAGAATTGTTCTTAATTTCAGCCATAAACTCTTCATCAGCTTCTGATGCAGGAACCGGTTGATTATGATAGCTATTATCATCAAGAAATTCTGGTCCATTCCACCATAAGTCACAAGTCATAAGTTTTTCTGGGTCTATTCCTCGTGATAAGATGTAAGCTGGATTTTGCTCCGAGGATACATGATGCCACTGGTTAACACTAGTCATTTCTTGAATCGTCGCTACTCTGCTTTGGACAAATTGTTTTAAATCTATTGGTTGCGTCTGCAGCCACGAAAGCACAATAGTCGAGTCCGACCAATAGTAGACACTAGCCACTGTAGTTGTCATCACTTTTTTCATAAGCTTTGACAACAAGACTGCGGCACTCAATTCTAACCTGGGAATAGTTAAGCTTTTAATCGGAGCTACTCTTGATTTACTAGCAACCAATTCAATCACAATATTGCCTTGTTCATCACTTGATCTGCAGTACACCACTGCTCCATAACAACGCTCTGACGCGTCTGCAAAGCCATGAAGCTCTACGCTCGTTGGCTGGTCAAGGAATACTCTTCTGTTTATCAAAATTTCATTTAAGGCTCTGAGAGCAATTAGAAACCGATGCCATTCTCGATATTCCGATTCAGGAAGAACATCGCTCCAATTGTTTTGGGATGCTTTTTCCAAAGAACTGAAAAATAAATTAAAGGATTCCGATTTACATGGTACAGGGAT